>PVJA010037931.1:0-20063 GCA_004027025.1 Myocastor coypus
ATGACCTTGCACTTGCCAGGCAGGCACTTGTGCCACGGAGCTATCTCCCTAGCCCCAAGCTTGCATTTATTTATTTATTTATTTATTTATTTATTTATTTATTTATTTATTTGTCTTTTTGAGGCAGGGTCTCGATATGCAGTTCAGGCTGGCCTTGAGCTCACTTTTGTAGCCCAGGCTGGTCTTGAACTCTCACCAATCCTCCTGCCTCAGCCTCCCGAGTGCTGGGATTACAGGTGTGCGCCACCTTGCCCGGCTGCTTTTATTTTAAAGAGAGAAAAGATACAGAATTTCAAAACAAGTCATAGAACATTAATAATGATTAATATATTGTGTATTGTTATCTTCAGATTATTACCTAGATTAAAAGGTAGAGGCATAAAGAATAGCTCAAACAATATAAGCACAAAACATTATTTTCAATCAATTAATAGAAATTAATAATATCATCTTACCTGTGTTAATATATTTTTACCCCTTCTTTTCTCCTTTCCTCCATCCCAGTATTTCTTTCCTTTTGAGCAGTTTCTTACTTTTTCACAATATCTGTTGTTCATTTTGGATCTTATTTACTCTTTTAGCTTCTGTCTTAGTCTGCTCTCCTTGCTGGGAGAAATAACTGACACACAAGCTTAGGAAAGGAAAGGTTTATTTAGCTCACAGTTGCTGGAGGTTTCATAGTACAAAGCAGCCTGAATTACATAGCATGACCTGGAGACACTGTGCCACCATGTCCCTCTCTATCCCTCCAAGAAAGGCTACTAGGCCTGGGGGGTGAGGGGGGGACCACCATATGCTGTCAGTTTAAGGATTTGTGCCTTTCTGGCCCCGCCTCCCAAGCCCCACCCTAGTCCTTTGGCCCTGCCCCTTGAGCCACGTGATTGACTGTCCCATGATTTACATGAAGCTTGGGGAGGACAAATAGATACACACCATAACAGCTTCTTACACAAGGGAGACAGTATCATGTTTACACATGTGAGTCTGATTTACTTCAGTCATGAGTGTGGTCTCAAGTTGCACCCATTTACTTATGAAACAACTCAAGGGCTCATCAACCAAGGAATAGATAAAAAAAAAATGTGGGGGGGCCCGGCAGGATGACCCAGTGGTCTAAAGCACCTGCTTAGGAAAGCTTAGGTGGCTGCAGGGACCGCAGTTTGATCCCTGGCACCACATGCTGCACCAGGCCTGCCCTCAGGGCAGGCTGAACCAGCCATAAAAATAAACCAAGTTCTGAAACAAAAAAAAAATGGTATTTTTATATGATGGAGTACTACTCAGCTGTAAAGAAGGATAAACTCAAGGCTTTTTGTCTTTCTGGGACTGGATGTCTCTATACAGTTCAGGCTGGGCTTGATCTCAAAGCAGTCATCCCTGCCTCAGCCTCCCAAGTGCTGGGATTGCAGATGTGCACCACCATTCCTGGTTGTTTCTTCTCGATCATCACATCTTTAATGCCAAAAAAGAAGACATTAATACATTACAAGGGGACATATGCCTTGTTGATAGCTCTTCACTTGAAGGGATGCAGTATACACACATTGGTGTGGCCTTAATTGAACCACCTAAGAAATGGTTTCCTTTGAAGTTTTCTTTAATTTTTTAAATCCAAGGGATTGGATCTAGGTCTTTCTCACTGAACTACATCCTCTCCTAAGTTGCTAAGACTGTGCTTGATTTTTTTACATTGTAAGAGTTGTGACTTCAGTCGTATTTTAGTCAGATTTTACATCTGTCCTACACATTGTATACCTGATCCTGTCAACTTTCCAAGAAGCTAGTTGCCTGTGTAAAAGGAATCCAGTGATGAATTTGGAAGCCTCCTTCTGAGTTTGACTATACTATTGGCAAAATAATACCAACCAAGCATCCTCCAGGGTAGTGGGCACACATTTCTATCTTCTCATATTATTAGTGTGCAAGAAGGAACTTAGAGTCATAGACATATTGGTGTCTATCCAGTACGACTTATAGTCTATATTGTTTTGTTACTTTATGTTTTTGTTATCAAAATTTCCAGAAGTGGAACAAATAACATGAGTCTCCATGTGTCACAACTCTGCTCCAATTATAGGAGTTAACACTTTCTGGTCATGCATACATTTTTCTATGGCAGAACCAAAACTGTAACTCTTTATAGTCTCCATGTACCCCTTAGCATAGTTAGCAGCAAATAATAGTTATTGTATGAAATGAAAGAATTTGGTTATTTGATCATCCATACAACACACAAGTAGTAATGTGTATGTTGGATAAATTGAGTAAGGAAAGCGTAAGGTATTTTCAAGATTCTAATGGTCTCTTAAAGATATTTACTGTCCCATAGCCTTGTTTTTTTTTAATTCTGCAGTTTTTTTGACATAACTACAATAAATTCTGTTAGTACTATCTATATGATAGTTGTAGTTCTGTTTCTGTTTATAGCAAAGTATTCATATGTGAAAGTTGATGTGTCCTGATAATCAACATTTATCTGAATACTTGTAATATTTAAAACTTGATAGCAGGTCACCCTGTGTTTTAAGACTTTCAAAAGAGTAGAATACAGGGCCCGGTGGGATGGCTCAGTGGTCTAAAGCGCTTGCTTGGGAAAGCTTGGGCGGCTTCAGGGACCATAGTTCGATCCCTGGCACCACATGCTGCGCCAGCCCTACCCTCGGGGCGGGCTGAGCTGGTCATAAAAATGAGTGAATAAACAAAGGTTCTGAAACAAGAAAAAATAAATAAATAAAATCTCTTTAAAAAAAACCAAAAGAGTAGAATACAACAAAAAAAAAATCTGTGATTAGTATCATGACAGGATTATGTTTTGGTGTTACTAGAGTTTAAAAATACAGGTTAGATTAGGCTGGAGGCATGTATAAAGTGGTCAGATTTACCTTCATAGAGGCTTTATCCTTTGTTGCGAAAAGCAACTAAAAAGGAACATATATGTGATTTTTCTGACCTACTGCAATCCTAGATCAAATATATTTTACAGAGTAACACAAAATACTTCATAGCTGATTTTTATGGCCCTGGCTAACTGGAGCCTAAATTACTAGGAAACATTTTTTAGATGAAGCCTTCTAAATCAAGCATTTAAAATCCTCTCATAGTCTCAGTCTAATAATTGGAAAGTATGTCAGATAAAATTCAGAATTTCTTAACATTGCACTGAAGAACAGTCAGTTGAAGAAGAAAATGGTTTTCTTAAGTAGAGTTATATCGAATGAAGAGTTCTAGTATTGCCCATCTAAGTCAGTCAAGACTTAACCATAATCCAGATTGGAGGAGATTCAAATACTTGGAGAATTTCCTAGACACTCTTCTACTTAAGTATAAAATTTAGAAAGTGTGTATAATTTGAATATGTGCAGCCATGTTTGAGGACCTACTTTATTCTACAACAGCAGTTCTCAAATTTCTTGGTTTCTGGATCCCTTTACACTCTTAAAATAGTTTCAGCACTCCCAAGAGCTTTTGCTTATATGGGTATGCTGATATTTAGTGTGTTAAAAATTAATTACTAATTTATTTAAAAGTAGTAATATGATTATAAAAATAACATTTTTCTAGGAAAAATAACCATATATTACAAAGAAATTGGCTGGAGGAGTGGCATCTTTTATAGTTTGTGAATCTCTTTAATGTCTAATGGAAGGCATTTGGATTTTCATTTCACCTTCTACTTCCTACCTGTTATGATAGGCAGCTTTAGTTGAAGTAGAAGAAAATACAGTTTCGCACAAATACTTAGAAAAAGGAGAAATATTTTAGTAGTTTTTTCTGAGAGTTGTATGTATGTATTCTGTTTTGGTCCTTCACCAAAACTCTATAGATAATGTTCTGGCTGGCTGGCTGCCTGGAGCGCTCTCTCTCTTTTGTATAGGTTCTTGTCTTAGTATGCAGTTGAGACTCATAGTGCCCCACCTGTCTCAGCCTTCCCAGCACTGAGATTATAGGCATGTACTACCATGCCCGGTTTGGGGGTCAGCACAGCCTGTAGTACCAGGGATTGAACCTAGGTCCTTGCACTTGCCAGGCAGGCGCTTAGACTGCTGAGCTATGTCCCCAGGCCTAGATAGAATTTTCTTAGACATTATTTGTAATATGGAGTCTGAAACTATACCAGTGAACAGTTTCTTACATTGAATTCTCTTGGTGTATGTGGTACATTGAAAGGATATTTTTCCCATGTGAGGCATTCCTTGTATTATGGATTGGTCATTTTTTAAGTGTTTTCCTGAATTATATACACTTTCTAAAATGGGCACATTTTATTATATTATATCAGAATTGTCTTGGAAATGTATTGGGAAGCTGTCAGTCTCACAGAAATAGAAATGCTTTTCAGACGGCTTTGTGCTTAAAAGTTAGAATTTTATCATTGACAATATTTATCTTTTTTTTTCTCTTGGAGTAGCAGGCTTGTTTATTTCTCCTCTGAGAAGTTGTATGCCAGATATCAATATCTGACTAGTTTCTTCATTCTTTTAAGTAAAAATTATATTCTCTCTGTGTGTATGAATATACCAAAATGAAACCCATTATCCTGGATGACTAATTCGCACTAATTAAAATAATATTCACTAAAAATGACTGTTAGTTTAGCTTTCAACTCAAACAATTGCACAAGAGACCTTTTTTTCTGGGGCCAGTCAAATAGCTCAGTGGATTAAAGTGCCTGCTAGCGGGCGCACGGCCTGGGGGTTGGATCTTCAGACCTGCTGTGCTGGCCCCACCCCTGAGGCATGCTAAGTCAGCAGTTGAGACTGGGCCTTGTGGTGAGCACCTGTAATCCTGGCTCTTGGGAGGCTGTAAACAGGTGGATTACTATGATTCTGATCTAGTAATGAGACGCTGAACACTCTGCAGACCCTTCCCTAAGATACAGAAGAAAAAAAGAGGTTTTTTTCTGGAGCAAAACTGATTTCTTCAGCTGTACCTTATGTTTTTTTCCTAAGGTGACTAATATTAAAGAATCCAGAGCTTTAAAAATTTCTAGTTTTTACTACTTCACCAAAGGAATTCTTAAATGAGTATTTTGAAACCTTATGGTAGAGAATAATACAACAGCTATTAGTGCAGTTTGGTGGTTCTGCCCTAATTTACATTTATAATGTACCAGCAGTTTTACCCACTATTGCTACTGCATCATCAGTATAAATAGTATTGTTATGAACATAGATTTGAACTTGAAATCTTCTAAAGGAGTATCCCACTCTTTGAGCACAGTTAAACCCATTAAGCAGTATCCTGGTCCTCGTTCTTCCTCTTGTCTCTTGAAACCTATCTCATACAGAGCCAGGGGGAATCTTCCTACCCTTTAGGGATGCTCAATTGCAGCCCAGAAGGCAGTATTTTTTTCCTTATCCATTTTATCTCTTTGCTCAATATTCATATTCCTGTTACTTTAAAAAAATTTTTCCTTCTAGTACTAGCTTAAGTTTTTATCTTCCATGATTTCTTCTGTTAGAGATGGAAGTTGTTTTTAATTCTTTAAACTCTTGAAAATATTTTATTTACCTCTCCCTTATCAAGCATGTAGTTCATTGTAGAGGGGTTCTTGGGTTGTGGGGGAGTCTTACAGTAACTGGTGACAACACCAGTAACTACATCTTATTCAGTAATACTTTGTTTTTTTTTTGGTGGTACCAGGGATCGAACTCATGACCTTGCACTTGCCAGGCAAGCACTTATTCCACCGAGCTATCTCCCTAGCCCCCCTTACTTTGTTATTAAGTGGTTTATTGGTGAATGGGTAATATTTAGCAAACATCCCACTGCCGCTGTACATCACACAGCATTCTGAGAGCTGTGAGTAAAATGTTGAACTAGGCAGATGTTATTCCTGCTCTCAAGTGGCTTACTTTCTACTACAAGCTTGTTCTGACTCTGTAGAGATTGACAGAGTAGGAGTAGGAGTGATGCCCTTGGGATTATGTCGGCTAGAGGGGCCTGTGAGAAATATATCATTAAGTTAGAGTAGCTATTATTTATCAGTCCCAACTAATCATTCATTTTGGGAAAAACTCTTAACTGCATCAAACACTGGATTTAAAGTCTTGGTTTTTTGTATTCCAATATCACTCAACACACCCAGAAAACTTATTTTTCTTTTTGAGACAAGGTCTCACAATGTAGTTCAAGCTGGCCTTGAACTCACCATGTACCCCAGGCTGGTCTCCAACTTGGAACAATCTTCCTCAGTCTCCTGAGTGCTTACATCCAGCTTAATTTTATTTATTTTTGTTAAGGTTGCATCTGGTTGTGTTAGTTACTAAACAAAGGAGGGAAAAGTTTGTGGATGGACTGTTTAAAAGATTCTGTACATATAGTTTCTACAGAGTTTCTGTCATTTTTTATGTGGCCAATATGGTTCTAGCAAAGATGTGTTTAGTATATATCTATGTGACAGTTCTAATGTTTAGGGCTCCCCCCTTTTTTTCCTCTTTTAGGCATTGACAAAGGATCCCCAAGATTACCCTGATAAAAAAAGCCTACCTCATGTACATGTGGCCCTCTGGATAAATTCTCAAGCAGGCAGGAAGTTGAAAGCTGGAGATACTGTGTCGTATGTCATCTGTCAGGTAAAAGTATCACAATTCATAACACTTGCACCATTTAAGAGCTAGAGTAAAAGTCACATCATCACAGTGTGATGTTTAGTAGTCCTCTAATCAGTAGTTACCATTTCAACCCTAAATTAACTTGCATGAAAATGTGTCATGGCCCTGAGTTATAGTTCATTGGTACAGTGCTTGTTTGCAGTGTGTGGCCCTGAGTTTAATTCTTAGCACCACATTAAAGGAAAGAAAAAAAATATGTGTAAGTCCTGCAGTAGACATTTAGTATTCTTTTTGCAGTACTTTTCCCATTATGAATATCAGTGGAGTAATGAGAGAATAAATACTTCTTTTCCTAGCCAGTGTTGAAATAATTACTTTAAAAATGTGAGATGCCTGATTATATGGAGAAAGTTAAAGTTGATAGGTCCTAATTATATACTTTATGACAAAAGCATTGCACCAGGTTTCCCTTCGTCCTCCTCTCCTTGTCTCCTTCCATCTCCTTCCCCTTCCTTTCCTTCTCTTGATGGAGAGGATCAACTTGCTTGCCTTCTCGCTGTCTCATGAGGTATCTCTTAAGAAATTGCTAGGCCTTTTGGAACACATTTAAATGGCTAACCAATTTCTTTTGAGAGTATCATGCTACAAACATGGGGTAAGCAAGAGACTAGGCTAGAGGAACAGTTTTTTCTCTGAAAGCACTTGACTCCAATTGAAACAAAAAAGAGCTCTAGTCCTTACTCTTTGTCAGAAGTTGGAGTTAAAAATCTCTATCAAGATTCTTTAAAATTACTATGGTATGGCCTAACTATCCCCAAACATGACTCATCTGTAGGACTATTTTTTATTAAGAGTTTTATCTCAGCCAGGCGTGGTGGCGCACGCCTGTAATCCCAGCACTCGGGAGGCTGAGGCAGGAGGATTGGTGCAAGTTCAAGACCAGCCTGGGCTACAAAAGTGAGCTCAAGGGCAGCCTGAACTGCACAGCAAGACCCTGTCTCAAAAAGACAAAAAAAAAAGTTTTATCCGAATTTTTATTGCATTGTATTTTAATGGTAAAAATATACATAAACCTTAAAATTCATTGTAACATGATTGATCTTTGTTAAACTACAATCAATGCATTCTTTTTTAAAAAGTTTTATTTATTTATTTTTTTCTTGTTTCAGAACCTTTGTTTGTTTATTCACTCATTTTCATGGCCGGCTCAGCCCACCCCGAGGGCAGGGCTGGCGCAGCATGTGGTGCTGGGGATCGAACCGAGGTCCCTGAAGCCGCGCAAGCTTTCCCAAGCAGGTGCTTTAGACCACTGAGCCATCCCGCAGGGCCCATCAATGCATTCTTAAAGGAAAGAGCCTTATAAAAATTTAAAAGTAGTCTGTTAATATCTGCTACATAGTGTAGATGATGTACATAACAAATGATATAAGTACATGGACAGGAATCAGCACTTAACTCTGTCTCCCTCCTAGGGTTACCTTTGATTAAGAACTGTTAGAGAAAGCCAATTCCTGCAAGAAAATATTTCCATAAATGTTTGAGTCGCTCAATTCCTTAATGTGCTTTGCATACAGTCTCTGGCAAGTCTCATATATAAAAAAAACCAATTTTCATATTATGCAAATAAAGATTTTGGTAAATAGTTTTTTTTTCTCACTTTTGTCTTCACATACATGGAAAAGCTCTTAGATTATCAATGACAAGAGCCAATTGAGGCATGTAACTTTTAAAAAATTACATAGTTTCAGTGAAAGAGCATGCAATAATGAAATCAAGCCACAGTTATGTTTTGGCTTAATCTGGAATGGAGACATATGGTAACTTATAAAGTGGGATCATTGAGGGATTTAAAAGTCAGGCTTATGTCCTGTGTTTCTAAATATCAGGTCTTAGGATTTCTTCTTGGTATTACTGATCTAGATGGGCTCAAAATACTAATGGTATAATCAGTATAATTTGATATATTTTTAGTGTTTTTCCCATCACTGCTAATGGGCCTTAACTTACTTGCTTTTTTAAAAATAGTTGTTTCCATTTATTAACTTACTCTCCTTAGCATATTCCAAGAAAGTCTCACCTTCCCCAAGTGCCTTTCAAAAAAAAATATTTTGCTTCTACTGGTTCAATTTTATTTTGCCATAAAGCTCATTTAACTTAGTAAATTTAGTTGTATAAATGAATTGGATTTCCTGTGTTGAAAGAGCCTTAATACAGTGGAGCCTATGAAGACTACTCAAGGATGATTTTTGAGGTTTTTCTCATCAACTTTTGCCTTGTTCTCGCCCACAGTTCAAGGTTCTAAGAGAGTATCAATTAAACTTGATTAATCTGCCCAGTTTCTTTGGCTGTTGTGTGAACTACTAGAGAAAATAAGGAAATTTTTTAACCATGTGGTTTGTTTCCTTTTTCAGTATTTTATTTTATCTTAAAACAAGTAGAACCTAGTTGATAAATGGGCCCAGTTTGTTTCAGTTAGGAGCCTATCCAGAGAAAGTGGTCCTTATCTTTGACCTCTGATAAAGACAGTAAAATGTTAGGTTGCTTTGAGTTGGGTGCTGAGCTCAAGGTACTCATTGTAGCAGGAATGAAAGAATAAGATTCATTTTTTATGTGTGTTTTTGAAACAGGGTTCACTATGCAGTTCAGGCTGGTTTTAGACTCTCAGCAGTCATCCTGCCTCAGCCTTCTGCGTGCTGGAATTACAGGCATGTACCACCACACCCAGCAGGATTCACATTATAATGCATTATACAGAGGAACTGAACACTGACTCGTTAGCATTTACTAGTTTGAATATTAAATTCTGTTGTTTGAGATGAGAAGAGTGAATTGTTATTGTTCCAGTAGTATAATGACCTTTTAATTCACAGATGATGGAGACATCACTGCAGGCCTGTGTATGGGTCAGTTATATAGAATTTCTTCATTTTGCTTACTTTTCCCCCTTTTTTGATGGCCTACATACTGAGCTATATCCTCAGCTGTTTTTATTTTGAGACAGGTTGTTTCTAAAATACTGTTTCTCAGCCTGGGCTTAAGCTCAAAATTCTCCTCCCTCAGTCACCCAGGGTGCTGGTATTATAGGCGCCACCCCCAAGCAATTATTATCACTCCTTTAAAACTGTAACTAGACTGTAACCAGGTCTTCTCAGTGTGTTTTTGTGATATGGCAGGTGGAATCTAGTCAGTGCCATCTTACTGGTTTCATGCTTTGATAGAAAATAAATACAACACATGCTATTCTTACATTCTTGGATGGTGGATGAGATTGAGACTAAGGAATTGTTCTTGCTCCTCCTAAGGTATATATAGCTGACAGTTTGTCCAAAGATATCTTGGTGTTTGAAATATAATATATACAATTTAAACTGCTGTCTCTGTTTGATCAAGCTAGCAGCTGTGATTGGTTTGCTCACACCTTGTCCTGTGCCATGTCGTCTTTCAGGATGGGTCAAACCTCAGTGCGAGTCAGAGAGCCTATGCATCTGAGCAGCTGCAGAAACAGGGCAGTTTAACCATTGACACCCAGTACTACCTGGCCCAGCAAATCCACCCAGTTGTGGCTCGGATCTGTGAACCAATAGATGGAATTGATGCGGCCCTCATTGCAACATGGTTAGGTAAGTGTCTCTAGTGTCTCTAGTGTATGTAGACCTTTACAGGGACAATGGTGTATGCAGTCTTTCTTTGGCTGGTGGGATCTCTGTTTGTGGACATGGTATTAGGTATGGTACTTCTTTATTCATATTTTTAGCTGTTTGGTTCTTGTCTTCCTTTACAGACTATGTGCTCCATATTTCTGGGTTTCTTAGGATTCCCTTTGAGAATCTCTCTCATTTAAAATGTTTCTAAGGGGCCCGGCGGGATGGCTCAGTGGTCTAAAGCGCCTGCTTGGGGAAGCTTGGGCGGCTTCAGGGACCGTGGTTCGATCCCTGGCACCACATGCTGTGCCAGCCCTGCCCTTCGGGTGGGCTGAGCCGGCCATAAGAATGAGTGAATAAACAAACAAAGGTTCTGAAACAAGAAAAAAATAAGTAAAAAAAAACCAAAATTCTTTAAAAAAATAAAATGTTTCTAAAACTAAACGTTCTGTTATTCTCTAGGAACTAATTGATTCCTGCTTTATCATCACCATCCCAGGAGGTGCCAGACAATCCTGAGATTGCAGTATTTGACTTTCAGCAATGTCACCCCTTTACTGTACTAGTATTATTGTTGTTGTTCACTTAGAAATATGTTGTATAGCCATATAGCTAGATTACATTTCTAGACAATGAGCACATAGTTAATATTGCTTTTAAGGTCTTTGATCTATTATATGATGAGCAAAGGTGAGCATTTGCAGGATCCTGCCTGACAGAGTTTTCCAGATGGCTCCTCACTGTCTAGAGGTCAAGTCCAGATGTCACTGGCATTTCACAGACTCTAACTTGGACAGGTTCAGATTGCCTTACTAGTGTCAACCTGTATTTCTATGTTTCTTGTTTACTCTAGTCTGTGCTCCCCTGAATAAGGTATAGCTCATTCCTGTCCTTGTTTCATGAAAAATTCTCCTCTTTTCACTAAGTTTGGTGTAAGCCACAGGATTTGGTATAATGGTGACCTGGGTTTTAATGCTGTTTCTGTTATTTACAAATCTCCAAACCCTATCTATGGTTCTTGAGTAATAGATTTGCTGAAGAAACCAGATACTTATCAGCTGCACAGGGCCTTGTGCAGAAGGAGTACTCTGAGAAGCATTCTGGCCACTTCTTATCCCCCTTTCCAATGTACATATATATGTGTCCCAGCTCCTCCAATCCACAGATTTGCACACAGCTAGCACTCAGTATGATTTCATGGAATGAGATTTAATTTTGTGTAGATGTCACCATTTTCCATTCTACCCCTGTTCACTGTGTTTCTCAGCTCATCCCTATTACTCCCATCTCTACTATCCCATCAGTGTCTGCTATGGAAGTGGAAACTCATTTTTGACATTTGCCTAAGCAAAACATAATTAGTAAGATAAAATTCTGCTACCAAAATAATCATATAATGTATTCTCCAAGTTGAGTTGTGTTTGATGATGTTTATAAATTCTCAGCTGGGAGGAGGGGACTATAAATGCATGATATATTTTAGCTTCTTTTTTTCCTCCTATACATTGAGTGCTTATTCTACTAAATGCTCTGATAAGCACTTTGCATATCTTATTTCATTCAGTGCCTGTGACAACCTCCTGAGGGTATGTTGTATAAACTCCAGTTTTCAGATAAGAAAAGCCAGTCTTAGAGAGGTAACTAACTTGATCTTGTCCCATGCCTAGTAAGTGTTAAGCTGCGATTAGATTCTAACTGAGCTCTGTGTGGTTCTTGAGGTTCTACTGTTAGCCACTGAGCTAAACTTTATTGCCTCCTATTAGCATTTAATTAGCATAGCTGAGAGGCCATGAAAGATGCTCTTGACCAGGACTAGGATAGCATAGATTTGAAGCATGAAGCCCTTTGTCCATTGTGCCTTGCCACTCTCCCTGTGCATCCCTGTGCTTCCCACTGAAAACCTGTCAGGAGAGCTACTTTTTAAGCATAGATTTTCCTACATGTAAAGTCGAGACCTAGTCAGAAGGCATACTGTTATCCTTTCTTTTTATTTGAGTCACCCAGCTGCTGAATACTAGAGGAGATAGATGGAAAAACCCTGTTGTGTGAATGACATTTAAAAAAAGGAAGTATGGAACACTGGATTTCAACAGAAGTACTGCACAGGAAAGGGTGATGGAGCTGACCTGGAGGGATAGACCTGATGAGAGGACAGGACTTCTGTAGAAGACACCAGACTCCTCCAGAGGCCATAGTTAAGACCATTTTTGTGTCCATACCTCAGTATTGGGGATTGAAGCAGGGCCTTTGTGCTGAGCTACTTCCTTAGCTCCTTTTATTTATTATTTTGACACAATGTCCATACATTGCTAAGTTGCATGAGCTGGGCTCAAATTTGAGATTTTCTTGCCTCAGCCTCCTAGAGTGCTGGATTACAGGCCTACTATGCCCGGATTACTTTTGTTTATATATTTAACAAAAGGCAAATTGGTTGCTGGGGACCAAATCTAGAGTCTTGTACCTGCAAAGTGTACACTCTATGACTGACGTATGCCTCAAGTCCCTGTAAATGGGCAATTTTTGACTTAAAGTTAATCTATCATAGGTATACTGCCTTATTAATGGAGCTAAACTTTAATCCAACTAATTTTACAAATTATTTGCAAAGCCAGTGTTAGACTACTAAGTTCCATTTTCAGAGGATTCATGTTATATTTTGTTAGTGATTGTTCTCACTCTAGAGGGAGCCCCTTAGATTTGCACATGGTCCCACTGTGTACCTGTTTCCTCCATATTCAGAAAGCTCTTGGGTAGAGTGTGGCTGTCCAGACGCTATTCTCGGGAGCCCCTCCTTAGAGCCATGTAATCAAGTTAAGCCAGTAGAGGGGATGGTGTCTTGAGGGATCAAGGAGCTGCTGCTGCAATGTTCTTTCTCATTTCTGCCCCTCAGCAGTAGTTTTTGTACTGAAGATTCTGTTATTGCCATCCTGTCCTACTTATCTTCTTCTCCCACACTACCCTGTGCTGGCCCACTTAGTATATGTACTTACTCTTCTATACTAGTAATAAGTCTTCTAGCTCTTTACCTCTTCCCCTTTTTCTTGTAAGAAGTTTGATGTTTAATGAAGTGCAGGCTTGAAAATGCTGGCTATCATGAGGATCTGTGTAAAACACTAGCAGTCACCAGGCATATCTCAGTAGGCATTTATACTATGCCCTAGTTTGGAAGCTGAATTTTTTATCTATACCCTTTATTTCTCCATTTCAAGTAAAAAATTAGGGTGGCTGTTCACTCTAAGCATTGAGTCCCCATTATCAGTTACACTCTGTCTTGTGGTTTTATAGACAGAGAGAAAGGAGGTAGGGAAGTGGTGGTAAAGTGAGGGAGTGTTAGGGGGTTTGTAGTTTCAAGAGGTGCAAGCTGTAGGCATAAAATTACTGTAATTTGTTTTTAAGAATTCTAAGTCTGTTTTCTTTATGTAAAAAAAAAACTGCAGCTAGTGAACTGACACTGTTAAATAAGTTGAAGTGTACAAATGTATACATAAAATACCAGCCCTCCAACTGCCTAATCACAGACATAAAATAATTCTCTTGCTTTTAATGTAGTTTTTATCTTTGATTAATGAAATATATTATAGTGTTGAAACTTTAGTGAAGTTTGATACTTTGTCCTTTCAGCACAAAGAAATCAGGAATAATGGCATAATTTCATTTAGGAAAATTATTAAGTTCATGATTTTTTATTTTTAAGACTCTTTTGTGGAGAGCAACTATATTTTTCAGCTACCTTTTCTTTTTCTATTGCTTTTATACTGCTTTCCTTGAAAGGCAAGCATCAAGTGTTGGTTTTATCCTGTGGCTTCACTTTGGAAATTCTCTATTTCTCCCTGTCAAGATACCTCCTGAAGTCTGTCTGGTGGCATGTTACATGGCCATGTGTTCCATATGGGAAGGCCATTTTAGTGAAAAGGAGAGAGGATAGTCTATTAAATGAGTGAATGAATAAGTCTGTCAAGTTGAAAGAGAATAATTTGTTCTCTCTAATAACTAATGGTCCTCATTATCCCACTATAAAATGTGTATCATTTTTCTGAAACCTATGCAAGATTATTGCTATTGGGCTTAAATAAAGCAAAATTTTACTCTTTTTACATCTGTGAATAGGAAAAAAATATAGTATTACTCTTCTTATACAATAGCCCTATGGGAAACATGGCCACTAAAACTTGGAACTCTGAGCTTTTGTTCTCTAGACTATAGGTTTTTTTCTCTCTCTCACTCTTGTTCTAATGAAAGTTCCCAATATTCTGTGGATGAAATATTCACAGTATGCTCAAACATCCAGATACTCTTCTGTACCTAGCAAACCAGGCCAGTGATTAGAATTATCTAAAATTCATTCTTGAATTTCATCTTTTATTTTATTTTTTTTTCTTTTTTGAGACAGGGTCTTGCTATGCAGTTGAGGCTGGTCCTGAGCTCACTTTTGTAGCCCAGGCTGGTCTCGAACTCGCACCAATCCTCTTGCCTCAGCCTCTCGAGTACTGGGATTACAGGTGTGAGCCACCACGCCCGGCTTGAATTTCATCTTTTAATAAATGTATATTTCATGCATAGCGGTATTGCAATAGCAAGTCCATGTCCCTAAAACCAAAAAAAGATTGCGTCGCTTGGGCTGAGAATAATGGCCTAGTAGTAGAGCACTTGTGTCACATGTCAGGCTCTGGGCTCAATCTTCACCATGGTGGTTGGTGGGTGTCTTAGTTACTTTTTAGTCGTTGCTTGGACAAATACCCAACACTCAGAATGAAGGAAGGAAAAGTTTATTTATCTCACAGTTACTGAAGGTTTCAGTCCATATTCGGCCCGCTCCAAGGCTGAGTGGCACATGGCAGAGAGCAAGGAGTTCATGGCAGTGGAACAGCAATAATGGTGACAGAGGCAACCAACTAACCAGGGTAGCAGAGAGCAACATGAGTCCATCTCTCTGTCTCTCTTTTAAAATTACACCAGGCTGTCTGCCTTAGCCTGTCTGCCTCAGGCCACACCCATAGTCTCAGCAGTACTCAGACCATAATCCCAACAGTACTGAAATGTGTAATACCAATGGATCATCATTCAAGTCTAAAACTCTAGAAGTCCCGCCCCATGATTGCATGAGGCTTTGGGGGGACAACTAGACATAAACCATAACAGTGGGGTATGCATAATAAATGAAATGGATGAATACAGTATTATCTACAGATTCTTAATCTGTTATAATATATGCATACATTTACATACATGAAAAAGACAAGGCTGAAGTGAATTATAAGTGCCCCTTGGCTGATGAAAAGATTAATAGTCATTTTATTAAAAAGAGTAAAGTTTTTAAAATTACTCATTTCTAAAAAGGGGAGTGATGATTAGGGACCTCAGGTCCTGTCCTCCAGCCCCAACCTATCAAAATAGCTAGCTGGTAGAGAAGAGGGCTTTCTTGTTAGGGAATCAGTTTTCTGTAATAACAGAATAACAATAACATTTTATTTTCCAAATATTCTTACAGGATAAATTTACCTGACATCTTCTCTTAGGTTTAGAAATGGAAAAAGAGATACTTCTGAAGTTTTTACTACTCTAAGATATGTGTTTGTTGAGCATCCCTACTCCGAAATGCTCTAAAATCTGCAACTTCTTTAAGTGTTGATATGGTGCCACAAATGGAAAGTTCCACATCTGACTCCATGTGATGAGTCCCAGTCTCAGGGCAGGCAGGCACAATAAACATTGTCTATTTGCACAAGGTGTGTGTGAAATGAAGTAGAGTTTCATATTTAGACTTGGGTCTTATGTCCATCTCATTATATGTATGAAGTACCTGAAATCCCAAATGCATGTATTCCCAGGAATTTCATATAAAGAATACTGTACTTGAACACATCACATTAAGTTAAAATTTATATGCAGGACTATCATCAAGGGCATTAAAAGCAACTCAGTCAAAGTTGTAAGAATATTGCTCACTAGGAATTCTGTCTGTCTGTCTGTCTGTCTGTCTGTCTGTCTGTCTGTCTGTCTGTCTGGTTTTTTTTCAGGCCTGGAGATTGAATTAAGCGCTTGTGTTTGCCAGGCAAGTGCTTATTCTACTGAGCTATCCCTCCAGCCCCAGGAATTTTATTTTTGTCAAGTTTTGGGAAATTAATCCTCTGTAAGGCAATACAAATCCTATGTTTACCTATTATTTATTTATTACTTTTAAAGAGGAAAAATGAAAATAACAAGAACAAAGGCACAAAGCAAAATACAGCAATGCAGTTGTCACAGAATTTCAAAACAAGAATAGAAAATTTAACAGTGGTTATACTATATGTTGTTATAAAATGTGTTGCTCTACCTATTATTGTAAAATGCTCAAAAAAAGGGGGGGGGGCGGCAGGATTGCTCTGTGGTCTAAAGCGCCTGCTTGGGAAAGCTTGGGCGGCTTCAGGGACCACGGTTCTACACTTGGCACCACATGCTGCGCCAGCCCTGCCTTCGGGGTGAGCTGAGCTGGCCATAAGAATGAGTGAATAAACAAACTAAAGTTCTGAAACAAGAAAAAAATAAATAAAATTTAAAAAAAAATGCTCAAGTTCAAGGTCCTGAGTTCAATCCCTGGTACCACCAAAAAAAAAAAAAAAAAAAAAAAAAAGGGAAAAAAGCCCTTCTGCCTTTAGGGGCTGGGGAGATAGAATAAGTGCTTGCCTGGCAAGTGCAAGGGCCTAAGTTCAATCCCCATTTCCACAAAAAAAAAGGCTCAGAAATTTTGTGGGTTTTTTTTACGAGAGGCTTGTTGGTGTAAAGGGCAGTTTTTAGTTGTCTGCCATTTATATAGTAATTATCTTTAGGTTGGATTTGTAGTAGTCTTTAAAACTTTTTACTAAGGTGAAATATATGTATATATACACACACACATATCTGCAAGCTGAATACACACACACACACACACACACACATACATGTTAATATATATGCTAATCTTGTTCCTCTTTCTCACCTCCCTGATCAGTAAGAAGTATACTGTTATTATCTACACTTTATTTTTCAATTTATAAAACACAAAGTTTCCCTTTTTCAACATAAGCTCAGTATTATAAAACCCACAACTCCTACATTATACCAACTACTCAGTAAATATTTGTATTTTCTTGATCACGCTATGAATGTGCTCTTGTGGTACTAAGAGTTGAACTCAGGACCTTCACTTTGAGCTGCAGCCCAAGCCCTTTTAAATTTTGATTTATTTATTTTTATTTTGAGACAAAGTCATACTAAGTTGTCTGGGTTGGGCTCAAACTGGCAATTCTTTGACTTGGTCTTCCAAAGGATTATTGTAGGTTTGCACCATTATGCTTGGCCTATGAATGCACTTTAAAAAAATCCCCTTGTTTGAGTTGGAATCCAGAGTATGTAGCATATGATAGTTAATATACTCTCCTTCCTTCCATCCTTCCTTCCTTCCTTCCTTCCTTCCTTCCTTCCTTCCTTCCTTCCTTCCTTCCTTCCTTCCTTTCTTCCTTCCTTCTTTCCTTTCTTTCTTTCTTTCTTTCCTCCCTTTTTTGTTAAAGATACTGGTTTTTTTCTTGTCTTATAGAATTTTCTTTTTTTGTCTTAAGAAATTTTTCTCATTCTGGGGTTTGCTGATTACATCCTAGTGGTGTCTTTAAAAATGTTCCTGTACCCCCTGTATTTTTTTTTTTTTACCTTTTTGAGACCGGGTCTCACTATACAGTTCAGGCTGGCCTTGAGCTCATTTTGTAGCTCAGGCTGGTCTCGAACTTGCACTGTTTCTCCTGCCTCAGCCTCCCAAGTGCTGGGATTACAGGCGTGCGCCACCACGCCTGGCTGCCCCCTGTATTTTTTGTAAATTCTTAGTTAAATATAAAGATGGAGCATATTTAATTTCTATTTTTAGTTTTATATTTTGCTGATGCTACTTCTTAGATGATGTTATGTACCTCTGTGAGGAGGTAGATAATATCCTGTCACAATTCAAGGCATTTTAAAGCAAGCTTGAAGGTATACCATAGAAAATTTTTAGTGCTCACTTTTCCTTTTTTATTTATTATATTTTAAATATATTTAGTACAGGTTCTACAGGGTCTCATTACACAGATCAGTTTCACAAGGATCCTCCTGTTTTTAGCCTCCCAAGTGCTGAGATTACAAGCGTACCACCTGCCCAGTCTCAATCACCACCTTAGTGTGCCCTGGGAGGGGGAGGCATGGCACACTGAGAGATAGAATCCCCAACCCCTGCATCTGCCTAAGCAGGCACTTTAATCTGATGAACTACCTGTCCAGCCCTCACTTTTCTTTTTTAAGTGTACATTTTGTTATAGTGTAACACACATGCAGAAATGTGCACAAAACCCAACTGTCAAAAGAAAAACAACTGTATTAGTTACTTTTCTCATTTCTGAAACAAAATATCTACAATCCAAAGTTAAAGGAGAATAGGTTTGTTTGGTTTGCAGTTTATAAAAGTTTATGTCCATATAAATGGCTGACTCTAAGAGAGAGTGGCATGGCAGAGAAACAGTTCATGGCAGGTAGACTATAACAAAACCAGTAAAGGCCAGGTCTTCTGCTCCTTTTATCTTATCCAGACTACTTAGGGTGCGTAGCACTCACACCCTTAATATCCTTTCATGATGCAAGGCACTTTGAAACAAGCTTCAAGGTATATCATAAAAGATTTTTAGTTCTCACTTTTCTCAGTATAGTGAGTGCCCTAGATGCTGTTATTGCATCATGAATCAATCCCAGGGTAACACGCTGTAGATCCAGGCTTCTCTGAAAAAACTCAACCTTAAACCTCGTGAGGCTTTGCGACATCTAAACACAAGCCATAACGCCAACTGAATGCCTTCATGAATTTTTACAACATAGACATGCACCAGCGTAGTCAGAACTAAGCTCAAGAAACAATATATTGTTACATCCTCAGAAGTCTCCTTGTTGCAGTATGTGACCAGTTGTCCCTGCAGAGCCTCATGTGGTTATGGGGCAGACTTTTAGAGTTTATGATCAATTCATGATCAAGTGCCAGGATTATGGGTGTAAATGCTGTTGGGGTAATGGATGAGTGCTGTACCAAGCCTGGGGCAGATAGCCTGAATACACATAAGGGAGACAGGCTTACTCTCTATAGCCATTGTTGCTGCTATACCTCCCATTTGCTCTTGGTGTTTTGCTATTTTCTGCCGCCATGAACTGCTGCTCTCTGTCACATGCTGCTCTGCCTTGGAGCCAGCTGAGCATGGGCTGATGTCTTCACTAACTGTGAGCTAAATAAGCCTTTCCTTCCCCAGTTGCGGATGTTGGGCATTTTGTCCCAGCAGTGAGAGAAGATTGACTGAGACACTCCTCATGTGTCTTAGAAGCCAACTCTACACCACCACCACCACCACCCAGAAAATTGCTTCAGCCATCAGAATTGAGTTTTTCTTATTTTTGAGCATTACATGTGTTGTGTACTTTTCCTAGTCTTGCTACTTTTGCTTAGTGTTATTTTTATGAGGTACATCCTTCTAGTTGTACTTCATTTCTGCAGTACTTCATTGCATTAATGTTACCCCACTGCTTGAATATGGACTTATGGGTTGTTTCCACATGTTGGCTGCTTTGATTATCCTTGTACATATCTTCTGTTGAGCATAGGCATATATCCCCTTTGGGTGTGTACTACAGAATAGAACTGCTACGCCATACTATGTTCTACTTTAGTAGATACTGCCTTTTCCAAAGTGAGTCTACTAATCTATACTCTGTACCAGCAGTGTATAAATGCCCCATGTTCTTACCAGCACTTGGTATTTCCTATGTACTGAATTTGATATATTAGCACAATATTGTAATTTTCATTCACATTTCGTTCTTTTTTTTTTTTTTTTTTTTTTTTTGG
>PVJA010037932.1:0-20063 GCA_004027025.1 Myocastor coypus
GCCTTAGCTCCCGCCCTAGGCTACACCCATAATCCGAGAAGTACTTCCACCCATAATCCCATCAGTACTAAAACCCATAATCCCAGGGATCATGGATCAAGTCTCAAACTCTAGAAGTCCCTGCCCAATGACTCCATGAGGCTTTGGGGGGACAACGAGACATAAACCATAACAAAAGGGAACCCAGCTCAGGCTGGGACACCAGAGGACAGAGAAGGCTGGGTATATTTCAAGTGGGAGACAGGTTTTACTGAGAATGAGAAGGGCGTCCCATAGAGGTCCTTGTCTCTCAGGACCACTGGACACGACATTCACGCTACAGCAGGTGCATCTGACACTGGATGGATCAGAAAGGAGCAAAGCTTTCAGCAGGCCTGTGCCCAGTGTACAGCTGCAAGATAGAAAACGCAGGGAAAGGCATTCCATGCAAAAGGAACACAATCCAAAAGGTGCGATGCAGCCTAGTTGTTTGGAGAATTCCAAACACTTGGTGAGAGCAAAACCCTAGAGTGCCAGGTAAAGGTAGGGGGATGTCAGGGCTCCAGAGAGTGAGGATCAGCTTCAGGGTTCTAGTGCGCTGCATACTCCATGTGAACACCTTATGATCTAATTCAAAATACAGCAAGTGGGCTGCAAAATAATTTTTGAATTTTTAAAAATGTATTTGGTACCAGCCTCCTTAGTGCTGGGATTACAGGTGTGCGCCACCGCGCCTGGTCTCAATGGCTGGCTCAGTGCACCTAGGGGCAGGGTTAGTGTGGCACATGGTGCCAGGCATTGAAACAGTCCCTGTGCTTGCCTAAGCAGGTGCTTAGTCTGCTGAGCTATCTTGCTGTTCCAGTTTTTGAAATTTTTAAGTTTCCCAGGCTCCAACTTAATCTTTCAAGCACATTATATCACCTTTGTTCCTCTTCATGACTGGTGAATTCCTTTCCACACTTGGGAGCAGTCAGGCAGCGATCAAAGACATCATGAGCTCATGCCAGAGACACCGACCAGAGGCTACAAGGCAGTCCTAGCACCGAAGGTGCTGGGGGCTGAACCTCCACTCCAGGAGCTCTGCCAGCTCTCGACCACACCTCTGGGGTTCCCAGAATACAATCCACTAGCAACAGGAAGAACAGGCACCACCTAACCAGCTGATAATGCCCTATTGTGGGTCAACTACATGCTAGAAGAAAGGAGGGAGAAAGGGTACCCTGGGCACACCAGAAAATCATTTCCAGATGGAAAAAGAATTAAACACAAAATAACAGAGATCTGAGTGTTAAAATAGACTGTCAAGTCTGCCAAGATGGAGTCATAAGGCCAAATTTATCTTCCTATTTGAAATAACCACAGAAATAAGAGGCTGTGAAAAATCCACTTTCATGACCCTGGGCATCAGGCAACACAGAACGGAGATGCCTGAGAGAGTGACCAGCAAGGTGAGGCTAGGCATGCCTGCAGAGTGTCCATGTGTGATATGACAGGGACCTTCCATGGTGTTATGGCTTGTGTGTGGTCGTCCCACCAAAGCGGGTCTAGAGTTTGTGATTAATTCATGATCCAAGGCTGGGATTGTGGGTCTGAGTACTGCTGGGATTATGAGTGTGAGTGTTACACCCAGCCTGGGGCAGACAGGCTGAAGGCAACAGGAGGAGGAGAGAGGTTGGCCTCTGCAGCTGCTCCCTTTGCCTGCTCTTTGCCGTCTTCTGCCACCGCCACCATGAATACATGCCCTCTGCCGTGTGCCACTCTGCCTTGGAGCCAACAGAGTATGGACTGAAACCTCCACAAACTGAGCTAAATAAAGCTTTCTTTCTTTAATTTTGGGTGTCAGGTATTTTGTCCCAGCAATGAGAGACGAGTAACCGATACACATGGGAATCCCGCACACAAAGCCTTCCAATGCTCCCTGCTCGCCTCCACACACAGGAAGCACAGCTGGGCTTTCCCAGCTGCATAAGGAGCAGCCATCTCAGAAGTGGGCTAGGCAGGCAGGAGGTTTGCAGGATGCACAGCCCCCACAGTACAGTGTGGAGCAGGGCGCCGGCCTCAGGCTGCCTGAAGCTTGAATTCCAGCTCACTCACTTACGATTGTGTGCCACTAGGCAAGACACGTGACCTCTCTGAGCCTGTTTCCTCAACTGGCCAGTGTGAGGGTAGATAATATATGCAACAAATGTAGTATGAAGCAGATGCCAAATAAACATTAGCTACTACTACTGACATTTTCTTTCATTTAGGATCTACTATGTCCCAGAAAAGTTACGTGAGGTATTATGGGGCCAGAGAGCTCTAAGAGACACAATCCCAGCATCACAGAGGCACCGGCAAAGTAGTGAGAAGATATGAATGCTGGGAAATGGTCACTAACAGCTCAGCTAGACTGAGCTCTTAAAGACCTGAATATAGCACTGGGATGCTGGGACTACTATTCCTTCCATGTGGCAGAGGACAGGCACATGAGGGGAAGCAGTCTACTAGAAGACACAGCTGGTCACCCTGAAGTGTCCCTGCACCCAGGGCAGCCTCCCAGCACCATATGTGCAGCAACAGGCACAAACCACCAGAACACCAGCAGTCAGGGTGGCCAGGCTTCCCTTCCAACCAGGTGTGTGAACCGGCCCAAGCCACCTAACCCCTCCTGGGCAGGGCTTGGACAGCTATCTTTCTTATTTATTTATTTATTTATTTATTGGCAGGACCAGGGTTCAAACTCACAACCTTGTGCTTGTCAGACAAGCACTTGTGCCACGGAGCTATCTCCCCAGCCCCTGGTATCTTATTTTTTATTTACTTTTTATAGGGATCCATAGATGTAGGGATCTGTTGATCTTACTGCAAACAGTTCAACTCCACAGAGACACAGTGGTAGGAATGAGAAACACAGATAAGATGAAAAGTTGGGCTAGGTGGTCATCAGTCTGCCTGGTGGGCAAGACTAACTCAACATACACAGCAACGATCCTTTATTTATACTTCCACAAAGTTTGCATCCCATGACACAAGGCTACCCAGCAACCAATAGCTGGCCTAAACCAGACAGGATGTTTTTCTCAGCACTGGGGTAGCTTTCTGCTCCAGGCAGGGAAGCCTAGTCCCACCTACACACACTTGATTAAATTCCTGGTTTCCTGGGGCTCCCAACAACTTTTATTTATTTATTTATTTATTTAGTATTTATTTATTTATTTATTTATTTATTTTTGGTATTTTAGGGAAGGATCTACAGGGTCTCACTACTAGATCAGTCATAGTGATCCACCTATTTACAGCTTCCCAAGAGCTGGGATTACAGGCATGCCACCATGCCCAGTCTCTGTTGCCATCTCAGCATGCCTCAGGGGTTGGGCCGGCACAGCAGTCCTGGGACTGAACAGCTGGTCTGTGCACCTGCTTTTAGGCACTTCTATCCACTGAGCTATTTGGCCAAAACCTGGACAGGTATCTTTGGAGTTTCAGTCCTGCTTTACCTGCTGGGATTTTCAGGGCACCCAAGGGAGGAAGATCTGGTGCCTGGGGCTGGTTTTACATTTCGGCATCTAAGCAGGGCTGTAGGAGCCAGCTCCACAGTAACACAAAGGGAGACACAAGGCCCAAAGTGAACAGAGACAATGAGTGAGGAGTTGTAAGCAGAGAAGAGTACAGAAACATCAGCCCCAGGGAGCCAATGCGCTGATCCAGCTCCAAAAACAGTATCACGAGCCTGTGGCTGGCACAGCTCAATGCCTGGGGCACCTGATCCCCAGGGAAAGTGGGCTGTGGCCTTGACCTTCCTTGGTCCCCTCTGCAGGGTAAACAGCTCATATGCAGACTTTTGATCAGGTGTGGGGGAAAAAAACATAAAATTTCTTCTCTGTTCCTGGGAGTACTTGGGGCTAACACAAAACTCTAAACTGCTCGGTTCTTATGTCAGAAGAGGCATTTAGGTCTATTCAAACCATTCCCACTGGGGCTGGGATCCAAGAGGAAAAAATAAACCCCTATTGAAGCAGGAGCTGGCTATGCAGTGCTCTTCAGCCTCCCCGGCAGCAGGCAGCCAGCCAGCCGCTCCATTTCTTGGGTCTCACGTGGACTCCATCCTCTCGCTCAGCTGCCTGCAGGTAACTCAGCATTTACAGGACCTGCATCCCCCCCCCCCCCCCCCCCCCCCCCCCCCCCCCCCCCCCCGCCTTGGCCCAGCGCCAAAAGTGCTGCCAGGACAATAGACGGGCAGTGTCATCTTTCCTTTTCTGTGTTGTTTTTGAGACCAGTTCTAAGTTGCACAGAGTAACCTCAAAGTTTCAATATTCCTGTCTCAGCTTCCTGAGGGCTAGGATCACAGGTATGTACCACCATGTTCAATATATCAAACTCCATGCAACACTTTACATAACTTTATCTGACCCAGAAACTCTAGTTTCAGGAGCTTATCCCATAGACACATGCACCCTGTGTGTGCATGCACACAGCACTGAAGGAGTTTTTCTAAATTTTATTTATTTTTTTAAGGGACGGGTCTACCAGGTGTTCAGGATCTCACTACTAGATTGGAATCACAGTGATCCACCTGCTTACAGCCTCACAAGAGCTGGGATTACAGGTGCACACCACCATGTCCAGTCTCAATTGCTGTCTCAGTGTGCTCCAGGGACAGGGCCAGCATTGCAGGCCCAGGGATTGAAACCCTGGCCCCTGTGGGCACTGAAGATTAAACCCAGGATCTTCATACTAAGCTATATCCATCTCTCTCTCTCTCTCTCTCTCTCTCTCTCTCTCTCTCTCTCTCTCTCTCTTTCTCTCTCTCTCTCTCCTTTTTTTGGCAACAAGGTCTCACTAAGCTATCCAGATTGGACTCCAAATCTTCCTGCCTCAGCCTCTGAGAGGCCTAGGGTCACAGACATGCACCACCACCTGTGGCTGACACATATGCTTTTAAATACGAATTCATAGACACCGAGACTACAAATATCCCTAAAGGCAAAAGATAGAGAACAATCTGTTGGGTTCTTGACAGGGACCTGGGTTGTGAATTCAGATGTGTCCCATGCAATGGGACACAGGTGTATCCATTAAAAGGAATAGATTTAACCCAAACCTCTGCTGTCCTGATTGCAAAAAGTCCACAACTTCACGTGTCCAAAGTCCAGCTGTTTTGGGATCCCTTGCACCGACCCTGGGTTTGGCTGGAAGATTGAGCTAACCTGTAAGACAGCACCAACTCTGCTGCACACAAATGAATACCCACTTCCTCTTCCTTCTTGCTCTGTGACCACCACGAGGATGTGTATCGGCCATGACAGACCTGGCACAGGTCAGCCCCGTGGAGGAGGGGCCGTGTGGAACAGAGTGGAGCTGGCTCAGCCAAGGCTTGTTCACATGAGAGAACCCAGCCAGGAACAGCAAAGTCACAGGGCTGAACCCCTGCAGACCACAGATGCATCAGCATGCCACACATGAGGAAGCCTGACGAAAGGTGGGTGTGCTGACGCACAGAGTTTTAGGCTGCTTTGGTACACAGCACGAGCTAACAATCTCAAAGACAAAAGGGTGCAAAAAGCAAGATACAGAGAGGACATCTAGTATGTCAATACTGAGGACAAAAATCTGCTGTAATATCACATTTTCTTGTGGATGTACAGGTTACTGAACACATCTGAAAAGCTCCCCACAAAATTCCCGAAAGTAGCTGTGTCAGTAGAAGAGGGCAAGAAGACCTAACATAGAGGGAAAAGGTTATTTTTCACGTTATATGAGGTTTCTGATTTTTCAAGCTATGATTTTTCAACTTTATGGTGGTACAAAACTGGGATGGGCTCAATATCCTTCAGGCTTTGAATTTACTTTTCTCCAGGGTTACTGATACATAGTGCGAGATTCCCTCGAGGTGCTGGGATGCAGCAGGGAGCTGCAGCTCCCAGGTGGCCATGTGGCGGGTGCCCTCTAACTCAGCCTGAGGAGCTAGGATTCCCAGGTCATCAGGAAATTTTGTAAAGCTCCCTCTTGTCTGCTGTTCTTGGAATGGACCCAGGTGGAGGGGCTGGGGCAACAGCAGAAATGGTCAGAGGTCCACTCCAGTAGTCAAATGAAAGGTAACATCATCTTGGGCAGGGTGAGGTTGAGAAACAGCACCAGAAGGAAATGACAGACTGATGAGGAGAGAGTCTGGCAATAAAACAAACAAGGCTCGCTCACGGGCTGGACTGGAGGCACAACGGACCACAGCATCCAGTCTTTGGAACTAGTGAAGGTACATTTTACCTGGCAGCGGGACTTTGCAGCTATGATTACATTAAGAACCTTGAGACAGGAGAATGGTCCAGACCATCTAAGCATCATGGAGGAGAGGTGACAACAGAAGCAGGCTGATGGGGGACGCTACGCTTGTGGCTTGGAACGCGGTGAAGGGGTCGTGAGCCATGTGACAAGGACAGCCTCCAGAACCTGGAAAGGTGGGGATGCAGATTCACCCTGAGACCTCCAGAAGGAATGCAGCCTTGATGACACTCAATCTGGGGGCAATGAGACCCCTCTCTAGCTTCTGACCTCCACAGTGCTAACACATTTGCATTGCTCTAAGCCAGCACCTGAGTGATAACTCATTACAGCAGCCACAGGAACTAGTAAGTGACAGATGAGGAATGGAGAAGGACAAAGAGTAGTTCCTCAGAGAAAGACTGAAGCACGGGGACAGAGGTACCAGGTCACTGCCTACCGAAGCCAGGAGGGAGGAAGCCAAGTTCAGGGTGTCGTGATACTCAGTGTTCAAGTGGGGAACCCAAGCCCAAGTCAAAGCCGGAGGGCACTGCATGGGAGGCCCAGCAGCAGAGATGACGCGGCTGCGACAGAAGCCAAGATCAGGCAGTGCTTCTGCCCACAGGGAGTGCTTGGCAGGCCAGCAGCCACGGGAACGCCAGTACAGCAGCACAGGTGTGGTGACTTAGATGGGGTGACCTGACAGGGTGGGCTCCATGGAGTATGGGGAGGGGCCCCTGGAGCACACCCAGGTGGCACCAGGATGGCAATGGGGAGCCGGGTGTGTGAGGGCTGAGGAGCCTGGGCAGCGGTGGACTGTGAGTGTGGTGCAGGCCATGAGGTGCAGGAGAGGGGGCTGCAGCTGGCTGGCACTGTACCTGAGGGGAGAAGGCGAGGCCACCACTGGGCAGGGAGGGCAAAGCCCAAGTTCAACTGTGGGAGATCAGGGAGTTCACTGCTGCTATTGTGTTTTTGTTTTAGTGTGTGTGTCTGCAGCCCATGCTGACTGCGCTTGTCCTGGGTGGCCAGCACTCACCATAGCACATCTTCACTCCTAGTCGCTTCTCTGCCAGCCCCCTTCTTCCACCTCTGGATCCCTCCCTTGTGCTAGGAGATCTACCTCCCCATTTCCACTGTGCTATTTTAAATTATTTATACTTTGAAGGTCTCCTATAAGACAAGTTACACTATACTCAAGCTTGTGTATATCTGATTTATTTTACCTTACATTATCATCTTCAGGTACACCCACTTTCCTACAAATGACTCGTTTATCCTTTATGGCAAAGCAGTACGGCACTGTGTATAAATAATACATTCTCCTCATCCAGTCATCTGTCGATGGACACACAAGCTGCTTCCTAGATTACCTGCAATGCAATGTGCAGCTATGGTACAAACATGAGTATACGTGGGTCCCTGTGGAATGAAGTCTTTTAATTCTTTTGAGAAGGCGCCTAGAAAGGGAAGAGCTAGGTCAAATGGAATTCCTAGTTTTAGGGTTTTTTTTTTTTTTTTTTATTTTGAGAAAGTGCCACACTGATCTCCTTAGTGGCTGTATTACGTTTATCCTGCTGCTTTCACTTCCTCAGTGAAAGACACAGCAGGACCCGAGCTAGGTAGACAGAACAAGGTGGCCTCAGAGGCAGAGGACAGTATGTCTGGAAAGTGGGAATCTGAAGCCACCACAGAGCAGGGGCTCTATGACTTTCTGAGGTCTGGCTCATCAGCTGGGCATGGTCTGCCGGACATGCAGCCTTCTCTATAAACACAAAGGGGTGTGTGGATGGTGGACGAGTGAGCCAGGGTAGGGCTGTGTGGACACACCTCTACTAAAAGCAGAGATCCACTGTCCCCTATGTGCTCTGCAGCGTAAGTTGTACCATGTGGCCTGTCCCCAAAGTGAAGGCCAAAGTCCTTGGCACCTACCCCTTAGCTAATGCCCCATCTTGTCCTGCTCATGTTGCCACCAGTGCTTGGCAGAGGCGGGACTCAGTAAGCACTTCTGGAAGGAATCCACCACACATCTCTCCTTTAGACAGCAATCAAGTTCTTGGTCTAAGGAGACTCAGCTCCCCTGAGTGTGTGACACATGCTGGCCACCTCCACTGACCCAAGCCTTCCAGTTCCTACCTCAGGGCTGCAGCTGACCATCCCCTCCTCCAGCCATCTTTTGTTTAAACTGTGACCCAGTTCAAGGACCTAGGTATTTGCAGCTCATGACTGAAAAGCAAAGATGGCAAAAAATCAAAGATTATGGGGCTTAAACGTTGGCAGAAGTGAAATTCTGGGAAAATCTTAGTAGTCAGAGTCCCGGCTTCGTGCCAAAGCCTCTCCCTACACCGATACACAGCACAGATGCTAGAAGGACAGTGCAGGGACTGTGGGGACGGAAGACAGCATCTCCACGGCAGAACAGATGTACGAATGGGCCATACTCTCACACGCTTACTCCCAGGGGCTTACACACCATATATCCTCATGCACTTACACGAACATGTATACTCTCAGACAGTCACATGTTTCCTAAAGAAACCCAAGCTAAGAAAAGAAATGGTGATCTGGAAGTTACCAACCTGAAGTTGGGCTGGCCTGTCCCTAGTCCCTCTGTCCCTTTGGAGGGTAAGAAGTGACTCTGGGCAGGAATCTTAGTGTGGCCCAGAGGCTCCTCTGGTAGGAGATCCAGCAACCAAGATCAGTAGACCCACCAGATCTAACTGCAAGAGTCCCAGCCATGGCGGGGCCTGTGTAGGGAACAGAGACCAGTCTTGACATGGAGTAAAAAGGGTGATACTCAGAAGAGTCAGGAGCATGTGAGATCCAGGCTGGGCTTGAGAACTCCTCCAAGTAAGGCTTTTCCAGGTGCCACTGTAGGCAGGAAGATCCGACCCCGCTGGGAGGGCAGAAAGCACAGGAAAGAACAGGCTTGGGGCTACTGGCAAAGCATCCTGGAGACTCAATTTCCGAAGATGTCCCAGGGCTCAAGACTCAGAACAATAACAAAAAAAAGACTCAGGACGAGCCAGGCCTGGCTGTAAATGCCTGTAATTCTAATGTTCTGGAAGGCCCAAGGCAGGAAGATCCCAACTTTTGAGTCCAGGCCAGGTACTCTATCAGTTTAGCAAGCCTTCATCTCAAAATAAAACAAAAAATTGTAAAGGCTGAGGATATAGTGCAGTGTGGGGGACCTGGGTTCTATCCCTAGAGCTGGGGGGAAAAGAGTCAGCGCAGAGTAAACTCCCTTGGCGTGGTGGGCCCTGGAGAGCAAGCGGCACTGGCCACAGTGTTATAGACAGCCAAATTAGATAGAAATATTATAGGCAGTCAGATAGGGCTAGGCCCTCAAGGGCAATATGGAAAGCAACTTGACTATGCAGCTTTACAAGAGACGGGCACCCCACCTGTAGGACAGTGGCCAGCACACAGCAGGGGTTCAGTAAATGAAAGAGAATCCAAGTATACTTCTCCAGGACAGCTTACTGGGGAGTCAACTGTGCACACGGTTACTGACTGGTGCCTAAAACACAGCACTGAACAGAACGGGCAGGGAGGCCCCGGAGTGCAGGGCTGCATCCCATATGACCTTCATCTCAGCACCTCCATCCCATAGGGCTCCCGGCTCACCATGAAGTGGAGTGCCACGCAGCCTGTCAGACATTTAGCACCACTTGTCTTCAGCTCTGAGTTCTGTCACGATCCAGCACCAAGGAAATGCTGGCCACACTTCTCCCGACATTCCCTACCTCTGCTATGATTGTCACGCCCTTGCTGACCCCTCTTTCCCCTGTACAGAACTGGCCTGGGGGCTTTCCACCTTCCTTCACCAGATGCCCACACTGGAACTGCATTACCTCATTCACTCCTCGAAACACCTGAGGCCAGACAGGCAGTGGGCCTGGCAGGGAGGTGACCACTGCTTCCTCACCCAGCACTGTTCCTTCTCTTTGGTAAAATGCTCCCTGACAGGAGGTCTGGTGTTCCCACTTGCTCGGGCCTGAGATGGTCCCTGGGATTCGGGCTTCCAGTGTTAAAGCCAGGAAAGTCTCAGGTCAGTGCCACCACCCTAGGCAAGGTCCCTCCTCCTCCTGGTGCTCCTCGAGGCCTTGTCCCTCACCACCTAAGCTCACCCTGGCCTCAGCCCTCCAGGAACTCGGCTGTACCCTCTATCTCTTGTAAGTGACACTGTCACTGTTCTCTCAGGCTGCAGAGTCACAGCTAAGTCTAAAATGCAGTCCTGGAACTCCCTGTGCCACAGCAACCTGGTCCCTGTGACTTCATCCTGCTTCCGGACCCTAAGCCCATTAAAACCCCCTGAAGCAAAAGCTTTGGCTAACAAGCCTGCAGGCGACACTACAGCCCAGTGCTGTGTGCCTGTCCTAGATCGCAGGTTCTCCCTGGCTGGTGACCTGCTCGCTCTGTTGCCTGATGCCCCTTGGACACCTGGTGCTGGGCCCGTACGGAGCAGATGCTCACTACAGGCCAAGCACTGTGCTTGGGAGCAGGGCTCCCACACCCACCCACCTGGGAAGAGGCTCTGTTGGAAGTGCAGATTTCCAGCCCTGACTTTGGACCAGGAGATCCTGAACTGCAGAAGAGACACTTGGAAACCTGTACTAGTTCAGTGATTCTGAGCCCATCGCAGCCCAGAAGCCTTGCTGCCACCTGGGGTTTATTAAGAACACAAGCCCCAGGCCAGGAATGTAGCTCAGTAGCATAGTGACTGCCTGGCAAGTGCAAGGTCCTGAGTTCAACTCCCGGTACGTACTGAGAGATATAGGAGGGCTCTGCAATTGGGATTCTAACAAACTGTCCAGTGATGCTCTGATTGGACCAGCTCAGAAAAAACATCAGTGCAGTAGGAGAGTCACAGAACAAGCCAGAGCTGGGCTGGGATCCCGTTTGCTTCTTCCTCCCTCAGTGTATGCATCCCCTAAACAACTGGTTATGACCCCTGACCTCATTTGGTGGCTGTGATGATTATCTGAGATGCATGGAAAAGTGCACGCCTAGAATCTGGCATGCCAGAGAAGCCAAGGAGGGCCACTGCCCATTCTTCCCCAGTGGCCCTGTTACAACACCCATGAAGTTGAGCGAATTACAGAGCATTAAGTGATGTGCATAAGGTCAGTTGAGGATAATGACTCCAGGCCTGACCAGGTCTCTGACAGAACCCCAAGGTCTACTCTGCATAGTACTGGCATCTCCACCCCAGTGCCATGTGACAAACAGGGACAAATAAAGCCCAAGGATGCCAAGAGTCGCAGCCACTCCACTGGGTTTCCTACAACTTGCAGCTGTGCTGCATATATCATATGGCTCCCATCTCACCAGTGAGTCACACATCCTTGTTGTAGAGGCCAATGGGGAGTCTCAGCAAATCTGCCTCTTCCTGTGCTCCTCAAATGGGAAACACTGGCTTTCCCATGTGTCAGAGTCTTACAGCATTCTACCATTTGCCAAGCATGAGGTCACTCAGAGGGGCAGGAACTGACCCATATGAGGCCAAAGGGACTCAAGAGCAAAAGCCATCCACCACTGTCCAGTACCAAGCTGTCCAAGCAACTGGGGTTCCAAGAGTGCTCTGGGGAAATGAAAAGGTAGCTAGTCAAAGTGGCTCCAGTGACCAGCAATAAACACCCTACATTGCCTCAGTGGAGGAACATATTATATCCCTGAAGACCAGGGCATGGCTTCTGTACATGTGATGCTTTTGGCAGCTGAGCAAGAAGACTGCCAGCTCCTCCTCCCTTTCAAGCATATATGTGGCTCTTCAGAAGGATGGCATGTCCTCAGCAGCCTCCACCAAGCACATGACTCCTGATGTCCTGTTGACTGGAACTAAGTGACATGTTTCGTGCCCCAACCAATCACAGGCAAACAAATGAGAAGACTGGAGCCAGAGTCCACCCAGAATGAAGCTCCCAGCTGAGAAGGCTGACAGTGAACAAACCCAGGGTCAGTTGAGAGGAAGACTATGGGTGGACGCAGAGAATGCTGGACTGGCAGCTGGGAGCCTCTACTTGGCCACACCAACACCAAAGGTAATCACAAGGGCCCACTTCTCACTTCTCACTTGACCCTCACTTCCATCACAGAAGCTCCTCACCCTGACTTCGGTAAGCCTGCTCCCGCTGCTCCAGGCCTCAGCTCATGAGAAGCGTGGGAGGCCAGAACAGAGCAACCAGCAATGTGCTCTGAGGAGACTCTGTTTGGGAGCATGGAAAGCCAATAAGAGTGGCTCTCTCCACCTGATGCCTTCAGCAGGCTACTGGGTGGACCCCTCGAGGGAGGCAGTGCAAGGGAGGCTGAACTGGGAGCTGACAGATGACACAAAGCACGACCCCACCAGTGGAGGACAGCTGCTCCCCAAGGACAGCTTACTCCAACCATGTGCTGCACCAAGCAAGCACTTTGAGGTATTATGGACTGTCCTTCATTTGGCCTTATGAGCCCCCCGAAAGTTTGGTGCTACTGCTACACCTATGGTTTATCTCCAAAATGCTTGTGTGTTCAGAGGTGGAGCTTCTGCAAAGTGATTGGATCATGGGGCTGCTGTAGTCATCAGCCCATTAACCCATCGAGGAGCACGCAGCTGAACATGCTGTCAGAAGATGGGGTTCTGCGAGGAGAGGCAGGTCCCTGTCTTCTCTGCAGCTCCTTCTGTTTCCTATGGTCCTTTCCCTTTCTCGCTCTGCTTCTGACCACCACCAAGTGGGCACACTTCCCTGTGCCCCAGGCCCCTCTGTTTTGACATTGCAGCCTCAGCCAACTTTGGACCAGGACTGTGCAGCAAAATAAATCCTTCCTCCTTTAAACTGTGTTATGTTGGGTACTCTGTTGGGTACAGCAAAAAGAAAAGACTACCACACTTTACAAAAGTACAGTGATTTCTGGAATCCAGCAACTGGGGATGTAGCTCAGAGGTAGAGTGCTTGTCTAGCGATGTGAGCACCGGGTTGGATCCCCAGCACTATCAATTAATTATCATTTCTGGAATCTAAAGCTCCAATGACCAACAGTTGGTCTTGCTGCTGTTTTACTGACTGGTCAGCTCCAGGGATGACGTGATACTGTCTGTGATCTCTTTACCTCTTTTGAGGTGACTCAGTAGGTTTTGATGCAGAAACACTGATATGTTGTATCATAAAGTACTGCCGCAGGCCCTACTAGGCATGTCACATAATGTGCAACACATGTACCAGGTTCTGGAAACTTCTGCATTCTGAAACACATTTGGCCCCAAGGGATTCAGAGAGTGGATGCTGGGAATGTACAGCCCTGCTTTCCCAATGCACCTCACAGTGTGAAGTGCTCCCTTAAGCAGCAGGGGGCAACTTGCCTTAAACTCAAGTGGCTATACTCCAGGCCAGCACCGTTGGCCACTCACCTCACTTCTGCACTGTCCAGAGGTTTGAAGGAAGACATTTCCCTCTCTGGCCCTGTATTCTCATCATCAGTGGATTACAATGTTAGTTCACATTTCTTCAAAGGGACCTCAGGGGGAAAGTATCCCTGCTACAGTGTATGTGTCACCTACCTGCCTGCCACCAAGCCCCTAAGGCATGCTCCAAAAGGGGTTCCCCAACAGCACTGTGGAACCTGCTATCTATGGCAGGATCAGCAAGGTATTGTGTAGTTCTAATAGGGCAAACTGCCTTTCCTGTGAAAGAACAATGGCTGGCAGGAACTGGAACGAGACCTGGATGCATGGGGAGCCTCTTGATCTATAGCAAGGATTCCACAGCCAAATAGTGAGAGCAAAGATGGAAAGACAAGCAGCGGGTCCAGGGGTCCAAACTGGCCAAGGGAGGTAGGGGAAGCATGGTGACAGGCGGACATGCTGGAAGGGCTGGCTGCAGCAAGCAGATGAATATCAGGAACCCTCTTCCTCCCACCTGGAAGCTTGAAAATTCCTCCAAGCACACCGCCAGGCCAACGGCTGGGCAGGCCCAGACCCACTGAATGCAGCTGTGGGAAGTCAAGGTCCTTCCTGTCTGACTGCCATGTGAGGTTCAATGCTTAGTTCAGTGCCTATCAATCCAAAAACAAGGGCCTGCCGTGTGCTGCCAGAGCCTGTCCTTCAACAGAGAATAGGACAGTTTTTAACAGCAAAACACCAGCCTGGGAAGACCAGGGCGAGGCATGTGGTGGATTAACTATCATCAACGTGTAACACCCAGCTGGACTTAGCCAGTGTGGGTCTGGGTATAGAAGACCCACCTGAAGACTGCTGCCAACAGCCGGAAAGGCCAACTGGAGGGTGCAGATGGGGGAGATGGTGCACTGGTGATTCTCCTGGAGAAGCCTGTCCTGCTGGTTTTCCTGATATGAGCTTGGCTGTTATTGTCAGGGGAGCTCAGATCCTCACTATTGCTGAGGGTACCTGCAGTTATTTTAGGAGGACTCTGGTTCTTGGAGCATCACTTCCTGGCTCCACTGCAAACCTCTCACCCTGCTGGCACAGATCTTCCAAACCACCAGCACAGACTTTCTAGCTCCCGCCACTGACCTCTGGGCCTTTCCAGTGCAGATCCTTAATACAGACTTGCAGGAGACATTACAGTGGGCCCCGGGTTTCTAGTTGGACTCACAAAGGACACTGCTACAAGCTCTAGGTCTTCAGCTGCACTTGTGCAAAACATTGCCTTGGGACCCAGGCCCTCTGTGGGATTCTTTGGGTCACCATGGTTTGTATCTGAATGACCCCCACAGCTTCCTGTGGTCAAAGGGGGCAGGCTTTCTGAGGTGGCTGAATTTATAGCTTGTGATTGGTTCATTGTCTATTGCTGGGATTAGTGGTGTGAGTGCTACACCCACCCTAGAGCAGGTAGCCTGCCATAGAAGGGAGGAAAAGAGGCTTGCTTTGTCCTTTTGCTCCTGTTGCTTTTGCTGCCTTCTGCCACCTTCAAATGTTGTCCCTGTGCTACACCACTCTGCCTTGGAGCCAGCTGAGTATGAACTGAAACCTCCACAAACTGTGAGCTAAATCAACCATTCCTCCTTTAACTTTGGGTGTCGGGTATTTTGTCTCAGCAACAAGAGCAAAGTACCTAAGACATGTCTCCAGTGTGTACACAGACACCCGGCACTCTTCTGCATCTGACTATGTTATAAAATAGTCCTATAAATCATGTGTCTTATATTAAATCTTTCACCTTGTAAACCCTGGCTACAACTGCCAGTGATGATCTCCCTGGTATCCCTGCCCACCTTCTGGGAGCAGTCTGACTCCCAGGGGTGTGCTGCATCCTAGGAACATCCCAAGAAGCCATTCCTAAGCATCAGGGCCATTTCTCACCTCATTGCAGAGGCCCTGAGTTAAACCTCAGTCTGATTTCCAGAGGAGACCCTCAGCCCACCAATGACCTAGGCCCTCTTTGGGAAGAGCACAAGGCATGAATAATATTTGGGTGGTTCTGGAGCACAGCCTGCCCTCAGGGGAAACAGTGACACCATTCACTCCTTTCCCTCCAAGGGCAGAAATCACAGCTATGGGCAAAGGCAAGAACTTCACTAGCACTCAGGGGTCTAAATATATTCTGTAGCCAAGCTTTGGACCATTTCCTTCCTGACACATCACTAAGAGGTGATTAAAATGTCTCAGAGTCTTCCGGAATCAGACAGGCAGTGATCCCTTCAGCGAGAAATTACCATTTGGGGTCTAAGTGTTTTAACAGAGCTCCACAGCCCAGCTTGCCTGAGAAGGTTAATAGGCTGGGGAGGGGAGAAGCCAGCTATGCCTGGAGAGAAGCAGGCTATGGAAGCAGCAGGCTGTGGAAGCAGCGTGCTGGATCTCCCAGAGGCACTGTCTGTGTCCCTGAAATACGCAGGAATCATTTCTAGGTCTCGTATGCTCTTTCTTCCTAGCCAGCGTAATGACCAAAACCTGGGGCTGGGGAGGGAACTTGGTGGGGAAGGGAACTTGGCGGGGGAGGGCTTGCCTAGCACACCCACACACCTACGGGTTCCACAAAAATGATAAAGGGGTGCCAGGACCTAGTCTTCTTCCCCACGTCACACAGAGCTGCTGGGAAGAGTGAACTCCAGCTCCTGATGCATGAAGCCACAGAACCTTGACAGCCAGCTGTCTGGAGCAGGTACTATTACCCTGTCTTAGGACAGGGAAGACAGGTTCAGGGCTTAAGCAACTGGCTCAAGGTCATCCAGTCAGCTATACAGAGTCCAGATGCCAGATTGCTATACTTCACACACAGCAGTGAACTTTACTGTTCCATGCCTGGAGGGTGACACCGCAGAACAAGAAGACAACTGAAACTCTCTTCCCAGGAGTCAGGACTGCCGAGAGCCAACCAGAAGCCAATACACAGGGATCCATCATTCTTCCCTGGCCTCTAGGGCTATCTGAGCTCTAGACCACGGCACCTCAGCTTTCCCTGAGCCCACACAGCCTCTGGACACCTTGCCAGAATACAGACTGAGACTCCACAGGGTCTGCATCCCTCACCTGTCTGGGTGGTGTCCACACAAGAGCCTAAACTTGGGCTAAAAAACTAAACTTTCTCTCACTCGCTCTAATCCATGTGAATGCTCTCCCTCAGGGATTGCCTGGGCCTGTCACAGAGCCACCTACCATTGCACTTTGGCTTTTAAGGCAGTGTAAATTCAACGGTGACCTTGGTGGGTATAATGCAGATGACAGATCTCTGGGTGCTGTTTCTGACTTGAAGTTTGTTGGAACTTCGCTCTGTTCACCATCTCCTGGCAAAATCTCTAAGCCAGATTATCTCAGAAGTCAGGCTGGAGCAATGTGGTGGGCTTAGTGTCCCTAATCAGAAGGAGCTGTTGGATCCCTTCCCAGAGTAGCCAGTGTTGTCTCAGAACAGGGAGGAGTGTGGAGAGCAGGTGAGCAACACGCCAGGCCACCCACATCACTCTGAGCACAGCCAAGGCCCACAGATTCTGGGTCCCTCAGCCTTCTACCCTTGAGGTCCCATCCCGGGAGCACATTTTGCTGCTCATCATTTCAACCAGCCATCACTGCACTGCGCCGCCCCAGGGTAAGGCCCCTGCTCCCAGGCCTCACTGCTCTTCCAGCAGTGCTCATCACCACAGGGCATCCTGTGCATTTTACTTAGTGACCTTGCAGACTGTGGGTTCTCCCTGTCCCATCTGCACAGCATGTGGCTTCATGAGGGCAGGGGTGTCTGTCTGCTTTGTGTACTGCTCTGTCCCCAGCAGTGAGTGCTTAGCAAGTACTCAGAATCTATGAGACGGACAGATTGATGGATGGATGGATGGATGGATGTGGTTTGCATACTACAGTGTCAGGCTCAGTGATGACCAGGTCAATCTTCTGATCTCAATTCCAAATGAGGAAACTGAGGCCACACTGCTAAGTGGTAAGACCAAGGTCACACAGTCAAGAAGCAGGAGGGCCAGGAACGAAGCCCCAGTCCAGCAAAGAATAAACTCTTTGGGGCTAGGGAGATAGCTCAGTGGTCTACGCACTTGCCTGGCAAGCAAAGGACCTGGGTTTAATCTCCAATAGTGTCACATGCCGTGCTGGCCCTGGAGCACACCAAGCCAGCCACTAAAACTGGCACATTAAAAAAAAAAAAAAAAGAACTGGCGCATGCCTATAATCCCAGCCCTGAGGAGGCTGAAATGGAGGATAACTAGGAGTCACATCTAAGCTGCACAGGAGACCCTGTACTAAATAAATAAATAAAAGATTAACAAAAAAGCATGAACTCTTCTGTCTGCAGTGCCTTCAAGGTAGCTGTCTCAGCATGGTGAACTCACTTTCATGTGGGGACTTCACATCAGAACTTGTGCTGATGCTCCGAAGGAAGCCTAAGGAGGAGCCATTCCTCCCAAAGCCAAGAAGAAGCCCGCCACCAGCCCCAGGGAGCGCCCCACCAGACAGAAGAAGGGGAGGGCCCACCTTCAACCTCTTCTCTGAAGCCCAAAGCACAGCTCCAAAACTTCTGGTTTTGTCTCATCTCATTCCTAGCTTTTATCTTTCTAAGCAATCTCTTCAACTTTTTCAAGTCTGGGTACCCTCTGGCCACCAATGCTGCAGTGCACCACATGAGTCCCTGGAACAAAACTTCATCCCTGCCCAAAACTGGGCTTATGCACAGATACGTGGAGCACAATGCCCTGCTCCCCCATGCTGCATGCTTCTCAGGACCATAGCTTCACCATGTGAGCACGGTCCTGGGGAGAGGTCCCTTCTGAAAAGGACGCAGGCAGCAGGATGACCCAGGCCACCCAAAGCCACCTGCCTTCTTCCAAGGGCATCCTAGCTCAGGTCCCCTCCTTCCACTCATCACATTCCATCACATTAACTTTCAGGGGCCAGCAAGATAGCTCAGTGGTCTAAAGCACCTGCTTAAGCAAACTTAGGCAACCACAGGGACTGCGGTTCGATCCCTGGCACCACATGCTACACCAGCCCCACCCCCAGGGCAGGCTGAGCTGGCCATAAAATAAGTAAGTAAGTAAGTAAATAAATAAATAAAGTGTTTTTTATTTTTTTTAAAACACATTAACTTTCTTTGCTTTTAATCACTTCTCACCATTGGAAGCTACTCTACTAACTTTGGTATTTGCTTCTCAGATGTCTGCTCAGCAGCACACGAGGGGAGCAGCTTGGGCAGTGCTGCTCACCTGTGTCCTATGACTGGTGCAAGGGCACGCACAGGTGGGTGGAATGAGAACAAGAAAATAAGTAGATTTTAGAAGGCGAACAGGAGGCTCAAAAACAAACCCATTTAATCCTACCACTAACCTGCACAAAAGAGGTCATTATGCCACCCAGCTGGAAAGGGACAAAGCAGGTGCAGGATTGTCTAACTCCAAGGAGGAAAGACAAGAACAACTCAGTGAGACCCTCTCACAAAAGAAAAAAGGTGCTATGAGTTTAGCTCAGTGTGAAGGCCCTGGGTTCAATTCCTAGTACAGAAAATGGTCGGGGAAGCATGGCAGGAAGTGGAAGGGAAGAGGGGGAAGGAGGCAGAGGCAGACGGAACAAGGACAAGGTAGTGAGCCTTCCAAGAAGGGCAGGCCAAGCTGCCTTTCGAGTCCCAAGTACAGACTCTAAGCCTTCAAATACAGTTTTTAAAAAAAACAATTTTCCTGTTTCAGAACTTTTATTTGTTTGTTTATTTATTTTTATGGCCAGTTCAGCCTGCCCTGAGGGCAGGGCTGGCACAGCATGTGGTGCCGGGGATCGAACCGCGGTCCCTGCAGCCACCTAAGCTTTCCTAAGCAGGCTCTTTAGACCACTGAGCCATCTTCCCAGGCCCCCTCAAATACAATTTAACTGGGATCATTAACATCTCCCACCAATCTCCACCCAGGCACAGTCTGCACTTCCTCCATGCCCCTGACACCACTATAGCCCCTGTGTCTACCCAGGAAAGCCCAAGGCAGAAGGCATCATAATCCTTGATTTAAAATTATGCTACAGGGCCTTGCAGGATGGCTCAGTGGTCTAAAGCGCCTGCTTAGGAAAGTTTAGGTGGCTTCAGGGACCACGGTTTGATCCCCGGCACCACATGCTGCGCCAGCCCTGCCCTCAGGGCAGGCTGAGCTGGCCATAAAAATAAATAAATAAACAAATAAACAAAAGTTCTGAAACAAGAAAAATAAAATAAATAAAATAAATAAATAAAAATAAAATTATGCTACAAAACTACAGTAACACAAGCAGCATAGTACTGACAATAAGGCAGGTCCAAGGACAAGAGCAGAGAATGGAGGATGCAAGAAAAATTCCAGGCACACTCAGCCACCTTATGTTTGACAAAGCAGCAAAACACCTACACTGAAGGAAAGACACCCTCTTGAATAAATAGTGCTGTAAAAACTGGCTTTCC
>PVJA010037933.1:0-20096 GCA_004027025.1 Myocastor coypus
GTCTATAGAGTGGCCTCCCTCCTGCCCCTGGGTGAATGTCTGCTTCCTGCGGAGTGCTGACAGCTGGCTGATGAACTTGCTTGTCTCTGCCCTGGGCTTCTGTAGGTGACTCACTGAGGTGAAGGCACTTGTCTCAGCGGTGCATTCAAATATGTTTATGTGAGTCTGGCACACAGTCACTCAGTGTCACCACACGTGTATTGTCCTCATCCCTGATGCTGCTCCTACATCGAAGAAGCTGAAATTTTAGTTACAGACATTTTCCAATTCTTACATGACATAGCAACAGTTATTTTCATTATACATTAATTTATTCCTGTATTGATTAAGATAACACCACTTTGATTACAATTTGTCTTCTTCCTGAAGAGAAAGTACACCTGTAGTTTGCATTGGCAGGTTTGCTCCCCTAAAATAAAATTAGTAATAGTTGGATTTAATGTCTGTAAATGTCGCACAGCATTTGGGTAAACTGAGGCACGGTTGTGATCTCTTTAAGTAACACATGAGGACTTTAAGGTAAAGTGATGGGGTTAGGCTAACCATGCAAAGACCACTGGCCTCAACGAGGGGTGATAGCATGTTGTAGCGGGGAGTTCAGGCAGGAGAGGAGGGCAGAGCCGAGTGGAGCACAAAATTTTAGGTCTCCGAGTTGGACGTCTAGAGCTATCTGATTGACGTGTAAGTGTTGGTTACTGGGGGAGCTGCGAGGCACAGCGTGTCTCCTGTGATTCTGTGCAGAATCAGTTCTTTAGGACTGGAGCTGTGAGGGGCAGTTTCCGGCCTCCTGTTGAATGCTGAGTTCCTGCAGGCGAGAACGGATCCACTTGGGAAGCTATTCTTTCCTAGCTAGGTGGGGATCTAGCTCGGCTACCTGGCATGCCTGTCTGTTGTGTCACAATAAAAGAGAGGAGGAGGTATAGTTTCTTAGGACTTCTTAAAGCATAACTAAGAGATTATGTGGGCACCATAGAATCAGAGACAGAAATAAATGAAGGGGTGCAGGGGCTGTGCTGGCAGCAACTTTACCAGACTGAGTCAAGGTGACAGAATGCTGGAAACATGAATTCTTTTGTCTTGCCTGTGGGTCAGGCTGAGAGTCCTGTGGGATCACTATGTAAGGGACCATCAGATGGGGCTGACTGGATGTTATGGGTTGGAACTGACCTTGTGTGAAATGTGTGGATTTTCACTATGCAAAGTCCAAGTAGTAATAATAGAAAGTCTGAGACTATGATCCCAAATTAGAACGGAGGCCAGGATGTCCAGCCAGGTCTGAAGAAGACTTGGAGTGAAGCCACCCTTCCCTGTTCACTGGGCCTGGTGGCTTAATCCTAGAGGCCCTCAACTGTCTGATGAATAAGTCCCAGACTGCTAACTGAAGCAGGATGCATCTCTGAGAAAGATTCAGGTGCCTCCATTCACTGTAGGGAGGAGATCCTGGGTGCCCATGGCGGTTCAGGAGCCCAATCCCAGCAGGTTAATGTCGTGCTTTTTTGTAAGGTTAGAAGAGAATTAGAAATCTTTCCCAAAACTTCTGGAAGTTTTTTTTTTTTTTTTTCTTCCTTCCTGAGAGCTACTTCCCAGGTGTGGTGGAGACAGCCACCCCTACATCTCCCACCCCCACATCTGCAGAGATTCTAAGGTCTGTTAGTCAGGCATTGAGAATTCTGGCTTTAGGGAATTGTCAGAGAAGGGTCAGTTCAATGACTAGGAGCTCAGGGTGCCCAGGGAGTATACCTACTTTGAGGGCCAGGAATATTGGGGTATATGTTTTGCGCCACTTTGTAGGCAGACAAGATGAGGTTGTTCACAGTCAGGAAACCATAATATGTTGAATCAGAAATCAATATGCATCGATGAAGTGATTCTTTTAGCTTAGAAATTTCACTTGCCATCATCCTATGCTGCAGGTGAGTGTGGCTCCTGTATAAGATGGGAGCAGAGCCTGGATGGTGCTTTTGGGTGGCACCTGGCATTTTACCCTGTTGCTATGAAAGGAATGTCATCCTGTCCATGTGAAGCCCTTGGTTGGAAATCTTCTGCAGGCATTAGCAGGCACCGGGCAGGGATGGTGTCCCTGTTGGGGTGTTTATCCAGGGAAGGTGAGTCAGGTGCTGCACGAGATCACAGCAGAAATTTGAGCCATGGAGGTTGATGGTGAACCGAGCTGGGAATTTCTATTCATGATTGTGTTTGTGGACTTGGCACTGCTGACATTCTGAAGCAGGATGAGACAAATGCTGTGCTCTTGGGGTCTCAGGGAAGGTTTCGGTTTAGACTTAAGTTGAATTAAGAAGAGGGCACGTGTTGTACAAGTACCTCGGGTGTGTGTGGAGGAGGTTTGACTGAGGAGAGTTCCTGCACGCAAACAAGAGAAGGAGTTCCAATTCCACACACAAAAGGAGCATGAGGGCTGGTACTCAGGTCTTGGTGGTTTCAGTCAGTTAGGGTTGCTGAGAAGCACCCTGGCTGTGAATGTGATGACTGCAGGCATGAATGTGAATACACATAGAGTCCATGAGCAACCCAGGCATTTGGAGAAGTTGGACAAAGGATGGGCTTAAATGTGAAAAAGTGTACTGTTTCGTGAGGGAGACAAAGAAGTTTCCTTGGAAGGTGTGTTCCTCAGTCCAAGAGACACAGGATTATAAGGAGGCAAACAAGTGTCTAACTGGGGAAGTTCATGATCAATTTTATACAAAAAGAAATAGAACTTATAAAAGAGGTGGGGGATTGACACTGGGTATTGTCTAAGGATGTGGGCTAAGTGGATGACGAAGTAGGAAGCAAGCCAAAAGTGGGAATATCGCTGAAAGGTTGGAGATCGTTGGCAAAAAAGAAGCCTGGGGGAAACAGACAGACTTTGAAGTACAAAGACAGCAAAAGAAAATGTGTTTGGAAGATTTGTCATTGGACCCAAGGGAGAATCCACTAAGGAGTATGAGGCTGAGGGCAAAGGAGGCTGATGGCCCAGGGCAGGAGAGGCTCCAGCAAGTGAGCCTAAAGGACATAAGAATGGGTCTGCCTTAGGGAACTGTTGAATGGGAGATCAAGCAAGGCCGGACCATGTAAGAACGGGGTTAAGAAGCGAGGAGGGGAGGGCGAGCGCTTGCGAGTTCCAGGGAGAATCTTTGGCAGCCAGCAAGGTCTCGGTAGGGGTGGGAAAGCAGGGTTTGTGAGTGAAGTTCTAGCAGAGACTGATGAACCCCATGCGGTGGGGTACCACTGGAGTGTTGTAGATGGCTATGGGTGAGGGCTGTTCACTTGGGTGTGAACGGGTGACTGTGTGAAGTTTTTACTCAAACTGTTCTGCTAGTAAGGTCATTCTCCTATGTCTGGATGCTGGGAGAAGCTAAGGTGAAACTTGCTGTCTTTTGGATCCATTGCCTGGGTAGTTGCAGGGAGCAAGGGTAGTGTCCTAGGAAGTTGTTTTAGGGATGCTGTAAGGAAGGACCCTGCAGAAGGGAGAGGCCATGCATATAGCAGTTCAAAGGGCTGGCAGCCTGTGGTTTTGGCAGAGCTTTCCTGAAACTGAGGAGAGCATTCCGGAGAGGGAAGGGTCAATCTTTATTTAGCTGTAGTTAGTTGTAGCGAGAGTTTGGTGAGTTGGGTCTTAATTATATTATTAGCCTCTTTTATCTTTCCTAAGCAATGGGTATTGTGGAAGTATGGAGGTGCCAGTGTACCCTGAGAGGCTGTGGGACTATTGCCATTATTGGGTCTGCTTTAACTGGCCAGTTGTCTGATGGGATTGAGGTGGGCAGAACAAATAGAGGGATGATACTTGGCTGGAGGTGCTCTCTGTGAGTGCCTCAGGGTACTGACGTGGGAATGAGAACTCCTCAGTCCGTCCTGAGACATTGTCCAGCCACACTAGGAGATAGGTGAATTTTTTGACTGGAGGCATTTGTGCACGCTCAGCGTACCAGTCCTGGGTAGTGGAGGTCCATCAGTTTAAGCCCATCAGTTTTGTGAGTTCAGTAGTAGTGGGGATGCAGAAAGCCTGGGAGAGTCAGCATAGCTGACTGAACAGCTTATAGCGACCGTTCTTTGTGTGGCCTTGCAGAATGGGAACGGAAAGAGAGGCTGGAGTAAGCAGGTGAGAGGTTTGCAGCCTATGTGCAAGTGGTCAGGGAGGTAGGAGAGAATCAGGTGAGTTTCAAATGTAGGAAGGAAATATTTTGCTTGGTCAAAGATCCATGTGTACTAGCTTGTGAGTTTCTGGTATTGGGAGTTTCTGGGGGAATAGATGAGAATTGAATCTGTCAGGAAGAGGTATTGCCTCTTGGGGTGGGGCGGGGAGAGATTGGTGAAGGTGGCAGCTGACTGCTTAACTCTCTGCTTTGGGAAAGATTCCCTGTGCTCTGAGGTCTTTACATGTTTGATGTTTCTGACAGTGTGTAATTCCTTCTAGGGCAGGCAGGAGGGCAGCCTCCAGGAGTGCCTTTATGAGGTGTGAATTGGTGACAGAGGATCCCTGGTGGTAGCAATCTTCGTTTAGCTTGATTGCTGTTTGGTTGTTAAGGATATGAAAAGTGTTTTTTGAGTTCATGAGATATTATCTGTTCTTCCTTTCTCCTGACTCGGTGTCAGGTCAGAGCTGTGAGATCTGCTTGTTTTGAGGTGCTGCATTTGTGGGTGAGAACTGGGACCTAAAACACCGCATCAGTTGAAGCTATTGTGTATTCTGCTTCAACCAAAAGAAACATTTGACGTTTTGCAAGAACTGCAACTATAAACCAGGGGCATGGTGTTTTCTTTACAGGAAATTCTGAGATGTGAAGAAACAATTGTGTGTATAGTTCTACCAGGGGGACGTATCCTTGCTTCCAAGCCCAGGGTGTCTTGTCTTTTTTCTCCTTCAGTGGAATCAGGGTTGGGGGTGGTGGGATGAAAACTTGGACTTGGTGCTAGATTAGTGGTAGAAGAGAGCATAGAGCTGCAGGAGCGTTGAAGCAAAGATAAGCTGGGGAGGTGGAGGAGGTAAGGAGAGCATGGGAGTCATGAGAGGCAGACCGTGAGATGGGATCATGGAGAGAAATCTTTATGGCCTCCAGCAGCATGCATTCAGTGGCCCTGCTGCCCACATCAGGGAGACACCCTTCTCCTCTCTTAACGGTGGGGTCTAGTAGTGATCGTACAAAGAAACTGGGCAGGATGTTGAACCTTGCCGGCAGGTGCTTGGATGGGTACCTATTGTTCCGCTGTGTGAAAGATGAAGTAGTGGGTGTGGCCTGGAAGACAAAGAAGTGCTTGGATTAATTGTTTCAATTTCTGACAGGGTGAAGAGTCAAAAATAATTCAGAAGTGTTATGTATATGCAGGAGCTTCACACAAAGAACATTAAAATTATGTATTTCAGATAGGTTCTAAAAAGAAAAAGGATCCAAAGAGCGGTACAGGGGAGCAAGAAGGAGAGAAAAGGGAATAAAAACGGAATCCACAATGACATATTCTGTACCTGTACCAGTTCTCCTTGAGGATTCATTTCCCTTAGTTACCTCTTTTTTATTACCTATTATATGGGCCTTATGGCTAGAGGATCTTTTACCCAGTACTTTGATGCAAAATAACACTTCTGATCTATGAGTCACACTGAAAATTTCGCTTAACCTTTTTTTTTTTTTTAAGAATTGGAAGTCGAACTGAACAGTTCAAAAACTGACCTGTCAGTTCTTCTCAATTATCTTGGATACTTTGTCACTGAGAAGACAAAAATACTTGTCACCCTCAACTTAATGAAGGAAAGTCTCATTTTAGCTGATAGTTGATGCAGATTGCACTGTACGGAAGGCTGTCTCCAAGGTGGGGAGCAACGGTAGCAGAGAAACTGCTCCTGGCCTAGGAGGCAGGAAGCGGTAGGGCAAGCCTGCCTTCCTGGTTTCCCTTGTGTTCTGTTCCCAGATTAACTTTTCTCATTTCTGCATCCAAAACTATGCTACACCAACCAGTGGGTTAATGTAGTTACCTCACGGTATTAATTCAAATTAATACATTTTAGATCCAGCCACCTCCCAAAAGCCCCATACCTATGTGTACATGAGTCCCTGGGAAGAAATTTGGATAGAAGCCACAACACTCAGTGTCTGATGGGTGAATTCCTGACACTGAAGGGACAAAACTCCTCCCTCAGAGCATGCTAATGTGCCATACATCTTATGCAGATCCATGAGGTTGGTCATTCCTGCACTCATTTCCAATTATACTCAGCTCACACCGTGATTTCATTATCTCCGAATACCTGAATGCTGTGCTCAGGAATCACAATGATGCTACCTCTCGCTCCTTTACACAGTTTGCCATCTCATTAATAATATCTTCATCTTCTACAAAATACCACATTGCTGTTACAGACATGATTTGTTATAGGCCTAATGAGCCTAGATCAGTGACATCAGCATTGTGACAAGTGCTGAAGTGAAATCAGATTACTGTGAGTGTAAATCGGACACATAGACAAAGATGGAATTCGATGGGTTCTGAATAGACAGCAAGTCCACGGAAAGAATGCCAATGTAGATCAATGTATATCAAGAGTTAGCAAATAGAGGAAGTAGATCCAGTGACGTGTGGAGGAGAGGGAGAGGGAAGGAGAGATATGGCAGTAAAAGAGCATTTAAGATGTATTCCGTACCTGTACCAGCTCCCTACCACGAGTGTAAATATTGTGTTGTTCAAACACATGTTAAGGATAAACAAATTTGTGAAAGAAGCAACTGAGTCCACTTTTCATTAAATTCATGCTTGAGGAGAGCTAGTCACAACTGCTTCTTTTTCACTTCACAGCTCAGCCCAAATTATCATATGCTTGTCCACTACTAGGATAATGTCATTGATACAGTACTTGGAAACTTATCATTTAGGAACAGTGTAGGAAGCGGAAATTTCAGGCTTCATAGCAGAAATGCAGACACTGTTCTTTCGCCATCTGCTGGCAAGCAGGACATACTAAATGCAACCGGTATTACCCGGAAGAGTAGAGAGAGAGGCGCACAGAAAACAGGAACTGATGACTAATGCCTGTCATTCTTCTCGCTCTCTGTTGTTGTCATCATCTTTCTCTGTTTTTTCTTTCTTTCTTTTTTTTTTTCCTTTCCTGCCATTTAGCACACACTAGATTTCAGAAGAGATTTATATGGTCTCATATGGGGACATCTTCTTGACTAACTTTTGATTGTGCCTGAAGAAAACAATAACAAGGAGAGGACTGGTGATCTTTGGTGATTTTCACTCTTACAAGATTTCCAAGGGCTGTGTACATACTATGTGCTCCCACAGTGAAGAAGTCTCAGTGATGTAGACGTGGACTCTGTTTGTTGGGCACTTATGCCACAGCCATAGAAAAGGCTTAGGTAGGAATCCAAGACTCAGCATGGGAGTGCAAAGCTGTATCCGCCAAGAACAGCGTAACTTTAATGGCTATTTCCTTACTCCTCTCTGAGTATTTAGTAGGAGAAAATGACAAAATAGAAGCTGTGAGAATCCTACTAATCTTTGTCATGTAAAGTGAGAAAATAAGGCCAGCCAGATAGCTCAGCTGATTTAAACACCTGCTAGGGAAGGCTCAGGGACTGGGTTTCCATAACTGGCATGCTCTGCTGGCCGTGCCCCATGCATGGCATGCTGAGATTGTCAGGTCAGACTGGGCATGGTGGCATTGGCCTATAATCCCAGTGCTTGGGAGGCCAAAACAGGACGATCACTACAAGTAAAATCTGTCTGGTGACACCCTGTAGATCCCATAATAAATACATTTTAAAAAGAAAAAAAACCCCATAAAATATAGTGTGGAGTAAAACTGTAAAGTGTGATTACCCACCTTCCCACCATTATTCAAAAGTACATACATGATTATTTTTTTTAGGACAAAAGAGCGGGGAATATAGACATTTTCAAAGTATTTAAAATTTTTATTAGATAAAGAATGATCAGAAGCACTGTGTCTTTGTAATTTCACTTATCGCGAAGAACAGAATTTGAGAAGGACCCATGCAGGTGTAAGTACATTTCCTAAGTGCTTTTCTCTGAGGTACAGAATGGTATTTCAGACTAGAAAGAGAAGGCACGGTGTTTACCCTTGCAGTCAGGTAATAATGCAGACCTTAAACATAATGTGAAAGAGGAGTTCCAGAGATGGAGAGCCTCTCCCTTTACTGAAATGTGTCAGCATATTAAAAGTTTGCAATATTTGAGAAATATTCTTTGAGGATCAATAGCTACAAGAGGGTAACAGTCATGGCAAAAGTCTCAGCGGTTGTTCTTACACATTTAAAATTTGGCAGCTCCAGAGATCCTGCCTGATGGTTCCTACTCTCACAGATTGAATCTTTAAGTCAGTTGTGTTTTGAGACAGAGAGGTTAATTTACATTTGAACATCGATTTCATGGCAAAACTATGCACATTAGATTTCATTAAGTCATTTATCAGTATGAACGTTCTTCAGGTAAATAATAGTACTGTTGCCAACAAATTCATTCATCATTTAAGATGCTTGCCATAATATTCTTGTACTCAAAGTTTGGGCAGTATAGATTTAGATGTACTTTTTGTCTTCTGAAGTTTTCATAGTTTTGTTTATGAAACTTAGAGGATCAGGGAAAAAGAGACAATTTTTCAACATGAAATGGATGGAAATATACATATACTGCCAACTATCAGAGATTTTCATTTGGTAAAATAATGGTCATAAGCAAAATGTCTTTGCCTAATTTCAATGAACCCAATATATAAGACCCATGATATAGCTCAGATAGGAACTTAGGCTTTCGAGAAGAGAAAGTTTGCAAAGACTTTGGAATGTTGAGTTGATTTGATGCATTGTGACAAACTTCCGTCCTGGTATGCTGATTAAGAGCTCCATGTAACAATCACCTGCAGTAATCTCTGCCTGGCCACACTCAAACCCCCAGACTTCTTCCTGTGAAATCTCTCCCTAGTTAAACAGGGACATGTGCTGTAGAAAGCCCCCTACTTCTCTCTCCTCTTTCCTAATGCACAGAGATATACATGTGGTTGTACTGCTATCATGCGTTGGTAGGATCTCTGAATAGTCAACTCACAATATGGCAAAGAAATCTATTCAGAGTGAGTATTGTCATCTCCCTACGAAGATACTGTTGGATTCAGGGTTCCCATGTACCTCCGACTGACTTCAAATTTCTTGTTCAATAGAAAATATACACAGGTCTACTCAATATTAGAGCAGTTTTCAGTAGGACCCTGTCTTTGCCTTTATAGCTTGCTTGTTTGATTTTCAAGGCAATTCATAGAAGTCACTATTCACATTCACTTGAGGAAAGCAGCTTGGACAGATATACTAATTTCCTTATCAACACACAGGAACTAAAGATACAAACAGGAATAAGCAGGTCCTCCTTCAACTACAGAAGAAAGAGATGCTCTGCTCTGAGGATAAATTCAGCGTCAAATGTCCAGAAGCAGCCAAAGCCTGAACTGAAGCTGAGTGACATCCTACCAGCCGTGGCCAAAGAAGCTGCTCATTGTTCAGCTCTCTCTTGAGCAGCTTGAAGATAGGGAGGTGGATTAAGGAGCCCAGCACACACAGAAAGAGGTAAGAAATGAAAGTAGAGAGCTACTGGAGGCTCAGGTTAAAATTCGAAAAGAACAATTAATTCCGGTTTTCATGAGCAAAAATCTCGCATGCAGCGACTTTAAGACTTGTGAAGGACACACAGATTAATTTCCCACTGTTGCTGTTCCACAAAATTGATTTAAAAAAATCTCATAAAATGGTCATAATCGAAACAAACAATGGTACAGAGGGAAGGACAGAGGCAGGGACAGACAGATAGACAGATGATCATCAGGCTTGCTTTTTTTATTTTTATTTTTGTTTTTTGGTTTCAGGAATTGAATTCTGACCTTGCACTCGCCAGGCAGGAGCTTATGCTGCTGAGCTGTCTCCCCAGCCCCAAGAGGCTTGTGTTGAATAACATCACTCATGGCAACTCACCAGGATCCCATGAAAGATACACTAACTGCTATTTAGGTCATGCCCAGTGTCAGTAGCACTCTCTAGACCCCACTTCTGAGAGGTTGCAGGGCACCTTTCAAGGCTACTATGCTAAGACCAAGCTTTCAATCACGTGGAGTTTTAGGGACCAAACAAATGCTAATGTGAACATAGAACTCTTCCCCAGACTCCCAGACTCTATCTCAGTGCAAAATACATTCATTGTAAACTGATAATGCTGAGTTGTTAACTACCTTGTTAATCCTCAAAGTGCAATTCCAAAATACATTTTAAAATTCCTATCAAGCTTATCTTTTGTAAGTCCCTGTAAAAATTAAAAGTTATATCCCTCAAATATACCATATCGATGCCACTGTATACTGTATGTTCCTCTTCCAGAAGGGCTGAGTAGGGAAGTGGAAAACTATCAAATTAAAGCAAGTAAAAAACAGAGCAGAAACCTGGTGGGCCCTAAATCTCTGCATGTGGAATCCGAGACCGTGCAACAAGACCTATGACACCAAGAACATGGACAGCCACACTACTATGGTTTTGAGAGTCCCCACCATGAGCCTTCTCTCTGAGGCTTCACGTGATGTTGACAGCTTTCCCAAGCAGAGGTTTCATACCTCTTGCTATTCTACCTTCGTGTGGCTCTCCAGTTTGGCTCAACTTCCACAGCTCCATGAAGGATCACTGCGTGAAGAGGGCAGTTTAAGTGCTCACTCCTTACAGTGCACAGTGCTGGTTTTCACAGCCTGCGAGACTGTCAAGATTTCTGCATAAGACACCTGAAGATGACGTAATTATCTTATTTTTACACCCAAGAATATTATGGTGATGAAACCAAGCCTGCCTCACAGGTGCATTTGCCCATAAGCTACACACAAAGTAGTTTGAATGTGCAGTGTATCCTGGCAATCCTTTCTGCTGAAATGATGTCCTTTAAAGTCTCTGGAACAAATGTGATGGACAGGACTCTGCGAAGGTGACCACAAAGATACGTGGGACTCATGTCCGGCAGGATGGCTCCGTGGTCTATAGTGCCTGCTTAAGAAAGCTTAGGCGGCTGCAAGGACCGTGGTTCGATCCCCGGCACCACATGCTGCGCCAGCCCTGCCCTCAGGGCAGGCTGAGCTGGCCATAAAAATAAATAAATAAACAAACGAAAGAAAAAATAAAATAAAATAAAAAATTAAAAAAAAAAATTCATGAGCCGGGCGTGGTGGCGCACGCCTGTAATCCCAGCACTTGGGAGGCTGAGGCAGGAGGACTGGTGTAAGTTCGAGACCAGCCTGGGCTACAAAAGTGAGTTCAAGGCCAGCCTCAACTGCATAGCAAGACCCTGTCTCAGAAAAAAGACAAAAAAAAAGATACCTGGAACTCTTGTGAGGTGTCACTCTTGTTGACCTGGTTTGTAGCGCTAGGATCCTGTCTTCCTTGTTTATCTCTTCAGTAAGGAACGACTCACATGTGGTAAATTCTGCACCACATATGTGTTTTTTCCTCCTTCCCCCATCAGCCTATGAATTTTTTAGTCTTTTCACCGAACATCTTTTGTGCAAAGGTCCCTCAAAAGCTGGTGGAAAGCACCGAGTGACAGTCGTGTGAAGGCCTGAATACTGTGTTTTGAAATCCAGTTTTCTCAGTAAACCAATCTGTCCTTTTTCATAGAGAATAGACATGTTGTTGCCATGTTCTTTGACAATGTTTTACATGAGTCACCTTTAGTAGAATTTCCAGTAGAATCCTTGTTTCTACCTAAAGGTAATTTACGGTTTTCTTCTCAGTCCTCACTAGACTTCTGCACCATATTCCACACACAGTGCTCAAGTCCTTTACTGAAAACTCTTCCAACTTCTATCCATGAACCCATTCCAAATGTTCCTCTTCATCTACAAGTACAATTACAATCATCAGCCAATGATTATACATATACAAGTATAATATATAATATATATGTATAATATATGTATATATGTATATATATTTCAAAAAGAAAAGAAAATGTGTTTACTTAGCTTACAGTGTTCAAACCTGAAAATTCTAGCGCCATAGAATAGGTCCTCATAAAATCAGAAGCAAACAATCCCATCTCCAACTAAGAAGCAGAGATGAAGAGAGACACAAGTCTTGCGATATTTATAACAACAATTTCAGAATATTAACCAGGTCACCAGGAGAAAATACCTAATAAACCTGGAGGGAACAGTCCTAATGAACTATGGACTTCAAGTTAGACTTCACTCGTCAAAAGTTCTTCAGCCACTCCCAGTATGAGTACCCTAAATACCATGCCTCTAAATATATGCACCAAGAAAGAAGCAGGCCACATAGCAGTCATAACACATTCTCTCTCTCTCTCTCTCTCTCTCTCTCTCTCTCTCTCTCTCTCTCTCTCTCTCTCTCTCCTCCCTTCCTCTCCACTGCCTTCTTTCCTCCCTTCTTCCTTCTCTTTCTCCCTTTCCTTCCCTCCTTTCTCCATCATTTTTCCTTGCTCTCCCTCTTGAGCTTCACTTACACATACACTTGTGAGAATTCACACGATCACACAGTTGTCTTTTCTTGTTCTTAACCCAAGATTATGTAAATGACAATGACCTATATGATTTTTTTTTTCAGTACCGGGGTTTGAACTCAGGATCCAGCACTTGTCAGGCAAATGATTATCCTGCTGAGCTACCTCCCCATCCCTAAAGTTCTTTTATTCTTTCATTGGATGCTTAATTTTTTGTTGACGCTCTTAGTGAATGTTACATATAATTTTGCAATTTTTAGCTTCATAATTTCTTTCTTACCTTTTTCATAATTATGTCTATATTTACTAAAAGTCTTTTAGGAAGTATCATTAACCCATTTTTAATCTAAGTTTTGTCTGTGCTGTCTTACACAGTTTGAGTGCATGTAAACCATATAATTTACTCTTCCTGACTATTAAAACCCAAAGACATTTTCCCCAAAGTATATGCTAACATCTCAGGGAAGGTCATACTTCCTATTTTTTTTTCCATGCTTTTTATTGTATTGTAGAAAAGTGGCCATTTACAAATTATGATGGAGTACTGAGAAATATTCCTTTTCATAGTCACATTTTTTTTCTATTGTTGTGGCTACTTGCAATTTTTTGTTAAAAGACTCTTAGAAAAGTTTTCGAAATGAAGAGTGTACTTCAATCTAATAATTTTATTTTCTGGAAGAGATAATAAAAGTTGGTGTAATATGCCGAAATATTTCCCTACTTCATCATTTACCAAACTTCGGGCCTGGTGTTCCCTGATTTTAAAGATTACTCATCACTGACTTATTTTTCTACACACATATTGGCCTATTCAGATCATCAATGCTTTTTTATTTTTGTTCCATTTTCTGTGTTTGTGTATGTCTGTGTGTATGCGCACAAACATATCCCACTCTAATTAAATTTAGGATCTCTTGCATGGAGCATGCTCCATAAATGAGATATGCAAACAGTCCTAATTCTTTTCTAAACTTCAACAGACTGTGTCTCCCAAGGGCATGGTTCACTTCATGTAAATGTTAAAATTTTGGGTATGGGCTTGTTCCTAAAAATATTCTTTATTACCACTTGAACATCTTCATTCAGCAGCTCTGGTCTCATCACTATTCTGGTATGAGAATTTTACCTTCCTTTTTATTCCTAGCCAGTGTTATTATCTCTTATTTTAAGAAAATATTTTCAAAGAAACAGATCTGAGTTTCATTGATTTTCTTTTCTGTTTTGATTTGGTTTGCTCTCTTCCATTTTGGTTTCTAATTTAATTTTCATAATCTCTTTCCTTTTGCTTCTGTGGGTTTTTTCTCTTTAATTTCTAAGATTGTACCATACATTAGTGCTTTCTGATCATTCTTCATTTTTAAGTCATATATTTAAAGGTATAATTTTTAACACTGACCACTGCTGCGGCCATAGTTTACAAATGGTGATACATTTCTGCTATGGTACAGATATCTCCCAGTATTTATTTGTTGTGATAGGAATAGTTGGAGCCTTTTGGAAAGTGATTCAGCAGTGTGGGCGCCTCTTTGATGAACGGCGTCTGTGTTATACAAGAAGGTGACAAGGAACAAGTTAGAAACGTTATTTCCCTAGGAGAACGGTTTGTTTGTGCCTTCTACCACGTGAGAATGCAACAAGCAGAGACCAAGTGCAGTACTCACAAAGCACGGAACTTGTTTAGGCCTTGCTCTGGCATCCTGGGCTTCCAGAAGTAGATTTCTATTATTTATATAATGTCTAGTCACGGGTATTTTGTTAGAGTAACACTAACTTTCATAGCATAATAGCAGCAGAGACAGAGTTTTAGCCATTCGTTTACTTCTGATAGAACAATTTTAGATTCTGTTACTCTTGAACTTTGAGGTGATAATAACATCTGCAACTCACATCCTTTACTTACACGTGTAAAATTCTAGATTGAAAATTTAATGACACAGGAAGAATAGAGAGCAGAAGACAAATGATTTTGTCTTCATCCATTTTGTATGGCTATAACAGGATACTCAGGAGTGGGTAATTTATAAGGCACAGAAACTTTTAGCCCACAGAACTAGAAGCTGGAAAGACCAAAATACTGACTCTGGTGCCTGACAAGGAGCTGCCTACTGAGTCACCGTAGAGCTGAAAGGAAAGTAGAGGAAGCAAGGTAGACTAATCCCTCTTTCACAAATCATTAATCACACAGTGAGGACATCATCTTCTTGAACCAATTATCCCTCAAAAGTCAAGACTTCTTATTCTCTTAATTTTTGAAGGTCCTACCTCTGAAAGCTGTTATAAAGGCATTTGAATGTCAACATGAGTTCTGGAAGAGATAAACATTCAAAGCAAAAATTACACCTCAGGATGTTGAAAATCCATATTCTCTCACACACAGAAAATGTGCACATCTTATTCCAATAGCTCCAAATTCTTAAAGTATTCCAAAATCACCTCTGAATTTCAAACTGCAGACTCTAGTCCAAAGCGCAAATGAGAGAACTGTGAGGAACAACTTATCCTCTCTCTAAGTCTGCATCTGTGAGTTGTTGAAATCAAATGTGGTAATGTACTTACAAAATGAAAGACTGAAAGAGTGGTTTCCCATTTGAAAGCAGGCAAAGTAAATCCTATCAGACAGTATTATTTCATCACACTAAATCCTATATGAATAATAACGTCTTCTTTATCCATGTCCCAAATGCTCAGTCTACTAGCATAGACTCAGCATCCCCAAGAATTCAGGGAGCACGGCCCCTATGGTTTTGCTGAAGTCAGCCCACATGTCCAGTGTTTCTAGCTGCAATCTCCTACCTGAAGCACCTCCTGCTGATATCTCACAATGGTGTCTTTAGGAAGGGGTCTCTCAGGTTGGTCTTGCCTAGGGATCTACTAAAATAGATGCTAGAACTGACTGAGGATATAGCTCAATAGTCTAAGTGCTTGCCTAGGCAAGCAGAAGGACTCAGCTTCTATCTGCCTACTGCATGCCTATGGCACCTCCGCTATGTATCTAGCTAAACTCCAACACTGGGCTTGGATGGCACAAGCCTATACTCCCAGCGTGGGGGAGTCTGTAGTAGGAGGATCACTAGGAATCAGAGCTGCATAGTGAGATCCGGGACTAAACACATAAAATAAAATAAAATAACATAAAATAAAATAAAGAGTAAAGCAAAATAAAATATATGGAAATCCTATCCACTGCAACTCTGTCACACTGATGCTGCAGCATGCTTAAAGATCTAGGAGGCAGGTGCATGTTTGGAGAATTAGCACCCCATGGATGGCAACAAGGTTTGTGACTTGTTCCTTCCACCTTTGAACAGCTCCATATACAGAGACAACTTGAGACACAGTCGGGGCAATTTAGGAGGGCCGCACCCAGAATGTGGGATCACAAGGTCAGGAACCAGCAAATTCTGAAGATCTTTGAATCCCTTGAATCACTTACTGGAAACTTCATGCCCTCAGGAGATCAACACTCTGGCTGAGAATAGAAGACCTTGTGCCAAACTTCTGTGTACTCCTTTTGGGCGAATTTTTCCCCTGTGTTCATGAACGACACGTTGCTTTCTTGCAGCCACGCTATCAAATGCTGCTGTGGTCACATATTTGTTATCTTTCTTATAGAAGTTTTTTTTTTCTTTGTATATTGTGTTCAAATTGCTAAATTTTCCTTCCTTTTAAAAAATACGTTTCATCTTTAAATTATTTCGTTCTTCTTTCACTTTGTTATGTTTCTGCAGTTGAGAGAAAGCATGCAGTTCTCTGAGTGCTCTGCTGCTTAGAGATTTGTTCTGTTAAATACACTGTCATCATTCTTAAATTCTGCATTCTCTATATCGTTCTGGTTCTATTAATTTAACTTCTTTCATCTTTGTAACAAAGGTAGCCTTGGCTTCAAATACCCTATTTATATCTGAGAGTTCACATACTTTTCTTAGCATATTTATTTTTAGCCACTCTTATCATTATGACCACGTTATTATCTCTAAGTAGTTTCTGACTTGTCCTCTAATTCTTGTTAGCTTTCAACAGATTTGCTCATCATATCTTAGTTGTGATGCACTGATCCTTACTAGATATTTTTACTATTTCTATTTATTTATTACTTGTAATAAGAAATAAGAATATGATAGTTTCAAAACACGTTAGTAGTACATTCACAATAATTGCCACATTGCTTATTGTTGGCCTCATAGTAGTTATACAGAGCACAGGGTGTAGACATGATAAATTTTCTAACTGATATGGGTAAGGAAAGAAAAAGAGAACAAATTTCTTCTCTTTGAACTGAGAGGAAGGAGCAGGATTTCTTGGATTTCTCAATGTCTGCCTAAAGATGTATAACTGCATTGATCACATTCTATAGAGATTTATTAGAATATCAATGATTGACAGAAAATACCAATTTCAAGTCTAAAATGTTTGATATTCAGAAAGACAATGATGCTAAGCTCAATTAACTATGTTGTAGATTAACAGTGTCACGAAACTTCTATGCTGGAGAGTTGAGAACGTAAGTTAACAGACCAAAAATTGGAGAAAAAGAAGGCCTACAAGGGTAGCCAACATTTTGGCCCTAGCCCTTCAAGGTCAGTGAGGACTCAGTACATAAGAGAACCTGTGCTTTAACATCTTATAACTCAGTGGTGTCCCAAATTTTCTGGTCAAGGAAATTATGGAGCCTCAGACGAGAAGGATAAATGAAGTATAGTGTGTCTAAGAAGAGTCACCTAGAGAAAAAGCATTCTCTCAGGCTTTCAAAGAAAGCAAACTGGTCAAGCAATGGCTGTGACTCATCCAGACAGCTGACACTGGCAGCAGTTCTACAAAGCACTGTACATGGGGTTCCAAAGTTAACCTAGGGGGATTTGACCTTGGACGATGCAAAAGCTGAATGTTTTGTTATACAGGTCTTGCTTTAACTTGCTCTTAATCACCTAGCAGCAAATCTTAATTACGAGGCATAAAACACAGAGCTAGATTAGTATGATGAGCTATAAAAGGTTTAAATCAACAGCCTCCAACATTGTCAGTTTTGCCAGTAACCCAATGCAATTATGGAATATTGAACTATGTATACAACGTACTAGATAGTTTATTTCAATAATTCCACCATCAATCCACTATCCAGTTATACCACTGCTTCCATAGATCATTGTTTTTGTTGTTTGCTATAGTAGTATTTTGATTTTCTCTATCAACTTTTGTCATGATTCTGTGTTAATATAACAGAATACTGCGAATTTATAACTTAGAGTGGCTAACCATTTATTTGCTTACAGTTTCCAAGACTAGGAGGTCTAAGGTCAAGATGTAGGAATTCTGTGAGAGACATATTGCAGCATCAACACGTACAGAAACCAAAGACACAAAATGGAAAAAAGGAGATGAATTAACACTTTCATAAAAAAAAAAAAAACACTTTCATGACAGCATTAATCTCAATATGGAGAGCAATCTTCTTTACTTAATAACCTCTGAAATATTCCAAGCCTCAATACTGTCTTACAGCAGCTGAGTTTCATTATAAATTTTACAAGATATAAACACTCGACCCACTATAGACTGAATGCCCACTGTAGCTATCTAATGAAAACATGTGAAAGCATGTTAGGGAAAACTGACGGGGGAAGAATATTCAAAGACCTAATACAAGCTCAAGAGAGGTAAGAGGTGGAAGAGAAGGTGAAGTAAAGCTGATTAAAATGTTCTTTATACATGTAGCATCTCTCTGTGATGAATATAATCGTATGTGTAACACATATTTACTACTGAAAAGAGGAACAAGTGGAACCAGATGATACAGGTTTTGTGAAACTAATGGAAGGTAATTGAACAGTGGTGATAAAATTATTTATTTATTTATTTATTTATTTATTTATTTATTTATTCATTTACTTACTTATTTACTTATTTCCTTAATCGGTTAGGTAGTTAGTTAGTTAGTTAGTTGTTACAGGGTCTCACTGTGCAGCTTAGACTCGCAGTGTTCCTCCAGTTATCATCTTCCACAGAATTGATATTTCACGCATGTGCCACCATGTCCAGACTCCACCAAAGGCTCAATGTGCCCCAGAGGTAGGGTTGGCACAGTGGGTCCTCCTAGCGATCTAAACCCAGTCCCTGCTCTATCCTATTCAGGCACATAGTCCACTGAGCTATTGCCAGCTTGGGACACTGCAATTTAAAAAGCTGTGAAACTAGTGTATATTTTCAAGGCTCATCCACTATATTAATGAGTTTCATGCAATCGATTCTATGTGCAAGCTCAAAAACAGATACTAAGTTTTAACTCATTAAGTACAAATAACCAATGTTTGTAACACATATAGTACTGTATTCTACAAAAGAATATACACAGAAAAATTGCTAACAGGTAATGTTGGAAAATCTTAAGGGAGGAAATCTAAAAGTATTCCTGAGAGTTTCTGTGCTGAGAAGGTAACCATGAAGGTAACTGGGTGTCTGCTTTTCACACAGCCATGGCCACTAAAGATGAGAACACTGACGAACACCATTCCCAGCAGAAAGGGAAGCAAGACTTCGAAGAAATTCTGAAAACTGTGGGACTGGACACTAAGTTCTGGCTCCCTAAATTTCAAGAACACCTGGGCGTGACCTGTGCACAGGCCTTGCAATACTTGGAAGAAAAAGATCTCCAGGTCCTGAAATCCCAGGTACAACACACATGGGAAAAAAAAGCCCTGGAGAAGCTGTTGGAGCTGTCACACTTGAGCGCTCCACCAGAGCGGCAGAGCTCACCAGTGGAGATGCTGAACACACGGGAGAAGCAAATGGCACAGGCCCTTGAGGAACTAAAGAAGCTGTCTGTAGAAGGAAAACAGAGGCAGGATGAGGCAGCGAGCAGAAGAGAAGCAGAGCTGAGGCTAGCAATGGAGATCGCGGAAGAGTTCTGGCCCAAGCAAGAAGAGTCCCTAAAGCAAGTCCTGGAAAATGTGGAAAGACATCTCAATCTTATGCAACAGAACTTCTCCCACAGGCAAAATCTTTCAGATAGAGAGCTGGTGAGAAAGGCGTCTGGAGGCCTTGCCCTGCAGGGAATTTACCAAACTGGCCCACAAAGGGACCTGGTAGAGAGAAGGGAAGAGCTTCTCAGTGTCCCCAAGGAGTTCTCCTTTTAGGACCTCACCATGGCACAAGAATGGAAACAAGAGAATTTACTTCTTCTCAAGCAGAAGCTATGTTCACGGAGAGTGTGGAGAACCTGGGCTTCAGTATAGCAGCCTCAGCCAGTGTTAGGGGGTGGGGACTTAGTTTACAAGGAGGCATACAGAAAAATGAAAATTCACAATACAAGGAAATTCATCAATCCCATTCTGAAAATTCATATATTTCCTTGGTTAAGTTCAGCTACATCCCCCTGGCCTGCTGCCATTTTCCAGCAAATCAACTCCAGTTCTCCAAGGTTGCTCTCCAGGAACTGAAATGCATAGACGACCTCCTCCAACATGCTACATCTCCCTTGCTGAAGCAAAGGACTGAAAACTTCTTCCACAGGTTTGGCTCTCATGCTAACCAAGGCCCTCTGCACTTGGGAGGAATCTACTGGTGGAAGGCAACCGCAGAGGGCTTCCAAAGACAGCAGCTAGAGG
>PVJA010037934.1:0-20042 GCA_004027025.1 Myocastor coypus
TGGATGGATGGATGGATGGATGGATGGGTGGGTGGATGGATGGGTGGATGGGTGGGTGGGTGGATGGATGGATGGATAGATGGATGGGTGGGTGGATGGATGGATGGATGGGTGGATGAATGGATGGATGGGTGCGTGGGTGGATGGATGGGTGGATGGATGGGTGGATAGATATATGGATGGATAAGGAAAATGTGGTACCTGCACACAAAAGAATGTTAGTCGCCCAGAGGAAAGAACAGACTCCCATTTCTTGCAGAAAAGTGGATAGAAATTGAGGACCTTACCCTAGGTAAGCCAGACACAGAAAGACAATTTGCACATATTCTCTCTTGTACGTAGAGAAGAAGGGTGGTAGGGGCCAGTGAGAGGAGGAGGCAGTATTGGGTCAGTGGGGAAGACTGCATTGCATCTCACTAAGGAGCACAATTAGCACACGTTTAAAAATAAAGTACAGGGGCTGGGGAGATAGTTTAGTAGAACAAGCACTTGCCTGGCAAGCACGAGGGCCTGAGTTCAATCTCCATTTCTGCAAAAATAAAGAAATAATAAATAATAAATAAAGTACAACAGGGCAGGGAAGATAACTTGGCAGTCTAAGTGCCTCCTTGGCAAGTGCAAGGATTTCGATTAGATCCCCTGCACCACATACCATGCCAGCCCCCGAATACCAGTGTACTGAGCGGGCCATCGAAACTAAACCTTGTGGTGCACACCTGTAATTCCAGCACTTCAGAGACTGAGACGGGAGCATCACTACAAGTCTGAGATGCACAGAAAGACCCTGTACCAAATACATAATTTTTTAAACATTGAAAAATAAATAAAGTAAAGTAAAACAATTTTTAAAATAATTGTGGTTGGGGAGCCAGGGAGATAGCTCCATGGCACAAGTGCCTGCCTGGCAAATGCAGGGTTGTGAGTTCAAACCCCAATCTCACAAAAATACTAATGCTAACAATAATATTAATAATAACAATAATAATAATAATTGCAGTCAAATCTATCAGGACTAAGGGGCAAACTCCAAGATGTCTCAGGTGTTCAGATAAACCCCTGAACCTGTTTAGTAGTTGTAAAAATCTTTGTCAGAGCCCCTGCTCTATTCTGGCATTCTCCACGAAACAAGTAAGGGTGGGAAAATGCAGCCGAGCGCTCCTGCTGGCTCTGCCCTCTGCGGTGCCGCCGACTGGTCAGGCTGTGCGGTCAAAGCGGAATTGTTTCCATCACCATGTGAACAGAAACAATCACAAAAAGATCCTCTCGAAAGCCATCTGCTCTGCGCAAGCTGAGATATGAAAATTGGCTGATTTCTCTCAAATAGTATGTTTTTTTAGCAGAAAGGATTTTTTCAGGCCCAAGTAATACATTCCTCTTTCCCCTTGATAAATTTAGACAAGATGGGATCTGCAGAACAGGAGAAAGATTTGGGGACAAGCCTGGAATGCAAACTGGCTCCTCGGCTCCCGACCTGGGAAGCCAATTCCCAAGCCTGGAAACCTGAAGATGTGGCAGTTCACTGGGGAAGCACAGCTCTGTAACAGAAGAAGGCAGAGAAAAGAATAATAAAATGTCTAATAACGAGTTACTCAGGAATGGGAACTACTGACCAGTGAGTACATATTCGGATAATTTAAACTGAGCTGTAGAGAAAATACATATCATTCATCGTTTTTTATCTTTTTCTTTTTTTTAACAGGGTCTCACTACGCAGCTCAGACTCATAGTAATCCTCCTGTTTTCTGCCTCCCGAGTGCTGGGATTACAGGCACGCGCCATCAAGCCCAGACTCCATCGCTGGCTCAGCGCCCATGAGAAAGGGGCAGGCCCGGCAGGCAGGACCAGGAACCGAACCCTGGGCCCTGTGCTTCCCAAAGCAAGCGCTTAGTCCACTGAGCTATACCACAGGCCCTTCATTCATCTTTTTTTTTTTTTTTTTTGTTTTTGGTCTTTTTGAGACAGGGTCTCACTATGCAGCTCAGGCTGGCCTTGAGCTCATTTTTGTAGCCCATGCTGGTCTCGAAATCACACTGATCCTCCTGCCTCAGCCTCCTAAATGCTGGAATTACAGGTGTGCGCCACCACACCCAGCTCATCTCTCTTTAAAATGATTTTTGTTTTTCTTTAAGATCCAGCACTCTGCAGCGGTACCAAACAAGGGGCTGCGTGCGCAGCTTCGTATGAGCGGCCCACTGTCGTTCTTCTCCCACAAACTGGCCTCCACTTGCGCATCAGGCGCAGACCAGGCCCGGAAGTGGAAGGGGTGGTTCTACGCACACCACCTCGCGTAGCTCTTCTCTAAGCCTTTGCTGACTTTTAGAGAGGAGGCATAGAAACACCTCCCTCATGTATAAATTTCACTTCCCTTCAAAGGAAGTAGCCCTCGGCATCTACTTTATGAGTACTTCAGCTCTGGGCCCGCTGAATATGCGATCTTTCTGCATGAGGCAGCAAGGCGCCCCACTTCGTCCTCTTAAAATGCTAATTTCAATGAGGAAACATAAAAAAGACTGAAAATAACCCCGTGAAAAGTTTGTTATCCGTAGACAAGGAAAAGAAACGTGGAAGCAGAGGGCAGGACACATCCACTTGTCAGTTATTTTAACTAAATGTCAGACTTTCTGAAGAATCTAAAATGCCCTTGGATAAGATCTGACCCATGGTGTAGGGAGGATGGAAAACGGTTGCTTGTGATTCATAAAAGACTGCTCTGGCACATTCGGGCCACCGATAAAGAAGCCAACCAATTAAACAGAAGCCCACCGAGGCATGCAGGCTCTCAATCTCAATTTCCAGAAACTTCCATAGCTGAGAATCAACGTAGAAATTGTTTCGATTGGCAATGTCACTTCCTTGGAAGCTGAGCTATTATATTGTCCTCTATGCTCCTTACAAAGATGGGATAGCAGTACTGTATCGTTTCACTTATTCTGCTGGATTTAAGGTCCATGGTGAGTAGAATCCATGGCGGAGGTACTGTGAACAAGTTAAAACATTCAGTCAATTTAGAAGAGAAGAAAAAAAAAAATCATGATATGGACCAATGGGCAATGAGCTGTTTGCATGGACCAATGAGCAACGAGCTATTTGCATGGAGCAATGAGCAATTTTTTCAGGCCCAAAATAAAACTGCATGTTTCTATCTGCAAGAATGCAGAAGATGTGCATGCTCTGAAAACCGCTAAGAGGCAGGCAGAGTCCACTAGGATCATGGGAAACAGACAAGAATCACCAACATCCATGGCACTCTGAAGAAGAAGCTTTCACTGGATGCTAAGCATCAGCTGCCTCACTTAAGCAATGTGTCTTAATACCCATGACACTGAAGGTTTAGTGGTCCTCGCTGTATCACACCCCAGGACTCTGAAGTGCAGAGGCCAAACCTCTGCCTCAGTTTAACCAGCTGGCGACCTGAGCAAGAACCAGATGGTTCTTTTCTGGTGTTTGTCAAACTATGTTGCCCAGGCTGACAAACTCCTGGAGTCACATTATCCTCCTGCTCCGGCCTCTGGCAGAACTCGGATTTCAGGCACATGCCACCACATACTGATCTTGAGCCAGATTTTGAACACAAATAGTAAGATTCAGAGGCCAGGCTATTACATCACCCATCACAAGACATCTTGGTCTTCAGGACAATGAAAAATGAACAGCTCGGTGGTCTTTCTTCTTTGTCCCAATTTATTTCTCTAAGTCATTTTCCTATTGCTGGGATAAAGCACTTGACAACTGCCATTTAGCAGAAAAGATTTGTGGTTTGAGATGCCCTGGTACAAGCACGGTGGATTGGTTCCAAGGCACAACTGGCACAGTGGAAACGCACAGCAGAAGAAGCTGCTCAGCCTGTGGCAGCCAGGGAGCCAGCGAAGAAGCCAGAGCAAGACTGCTCATAACATGCACCCCACCACAACCAGGCTACACCGCAGTCCAGCACACTCAGCTGTGAACCCACCAACAGATGAGTCTGCTGCCCCACTCTCCAAAAGTCCCCCCTCCAACAACACGAGATTTGGGGGGCACATTTTAGCCCTAAACCATAACAGCCCACTTTACCTACCAGAACAACAATCCAGGTGCCAGTGGATTTAAATTCCTTCCCACACCCACACACTAAAATAAGCTCAGCAATGTCTACCAATCGTAAATACCGTATGAAGAGAGGATAACTATATTACATAATTACATTTCTCCTGAACTAAGCAAATCTGTGCAAGTTAGCATGAGGTTTTTTGTTGTTGTTTTTTTTTTTAATTTGACTTAATATATTCAATGGGGTTTATAGAAGTTCTTTGAGGCTTAACATTACAAAAATAAAATTTTTGAAATTTATCTGCAATTTGCAACTTTGTTAAAAACAGTATTTTCCTACAGATGACTCAAGCTTCCTCTTCTTCACAGTAGATTGGTACTCCACTGTGCATAAGTATAACCTTTTCTTTATCCATTCGTCTGTTGATGGACACATGTCCTGACTCTAAAATTTAGCTGCTATGAATTATCTGTTATAAACCAGAATTTGCAGGTACCACTGCATGGCCACAGCTTACTTCCCTCTTCACTCTTTCCCCTCCTCCCTCTCCTTCCCTTTGTCTCTTGCTCTCCTTCCCATTTGCAAAAGAGCGATCTCCAGGTTTCCTATTACTCACCTTTTATCTTGGATTTATTTCTATTTTGGGTTTTTCATATAAGAGAAACTACGGGACAGTTATGCTGCGCGCCTGGTCCATTTCACTCAACACCACGGTTTCGAGGTTTATCACACAATGCAAACGTGTACTAATTACAAATAATAATAGCTGGCTATGTTTCCTAACGCTTTTTTCCTCCTGCAAGTTACACTAGTCTCATCTTCATAATAAAGCAAGAAGTCAGTTAGCACCCCAAGTATCTGGTTGTGTACAGGATCATACTGAACTGCCATTATATAGTATGTACAAGGCCTGACCTCACCAAAGGAATGTTAATAAATGCCTAGTTCACATACTAGCTGCTTGGGTGTGGAGGGCTTACCAAGGGCTTGAAATAGGTTATTTAATGTGGAAGAAGTTTTCAGTTCACTATTTACAATGTGGAATAGCCCGTGACCTGATTTCCTTTACTCCCCTAAAGATGGACTCTTCTTACTTATTTTCCTTCTTAAGGTCATTTTAACTGTTTTGTTTCATTGAAGGTCCACTGAGTATAAGAAACAGTTGTAGACATCACCCAGGCTACAAAAACAAAGCATCCCCGGAGGACTAACAGTTGGACAAAGAAAGCAGTGCCAGGCCACTAAAGCTAATTCACCAGTCACATTGGTCGGCCTAAACTCTTGGCTGTGCATAGGAATCCCCTGACAAGCTTTAAAGACAACTAATAACGAGATCAAAGCCCCAGAGGTTTTGACTTAATTGATCCAGGATGAATCACGGCTTGGGTTTGTTGTTTTGTTTTTTTTAAGTCCCCAAGTGACTCTGCTGCATTGCTGAGACTCAGAGGCTGTCCTCTAGGCATAGGCTGGAGGGACAGCAGGGCCAGGGGCAGGCGAGCAAGGTTGGCACATGGGCAGAGCAGATTCCTGCGCTGCTTTTATGCAACCAAGCCTTGTGTGTGGTAGCATATGTCTCGGGCCAGGAGTTGAAGCCCTGGAGTTGGAGAACAGCAAAAGCGTGCTGCAGGCTCATGCCATGGATGGGCAAAGGTGTAGGCCAGAGCCCGCGGTGCTTCCAAGACTGCGTATGTGAATGGAGGCGAGTCTGTGCGGCCCTGGGGAACATAAGTGAAACCTCAGTGTGAGGCTGAGTCCAGGGGCAGAGGCTCTGATCCGGTCTGCACAGAGACAAGATGTCATCGAATAACTCTGCACTGGAAAACAGAGGAAAATCCGCTAGGAAAAATGTCCTGTGGACTAACAGGGAGGGCCAAGAGAGGTCAGCGAGGCCACCCAGGCAGTCACAGAGAGGGCACGCAGAGGTCAGAAGGACCCACCAGAGCCGTGACAGGGCAAAGCACAGCCCCCAGGTTCGTGGTAATGGGGGAAGTGACAGGACTTAATTGGATGGTACGCAGCAGGAGGGAAAGAGATCAAAGATGGTCCTGAGACTTTGTGCTTGGTGGCGGGGTTGACAGGAATGGGAAACTCAAGAGGAAGAACAGGTTTCAGGGTGCAGAGGATGAAACTATTTTATGGAGATTTGGCTTCAGGCTACCAAGTGGGAAATGCCCAGTGACAAGGCTGTGCTGGGGACTGGCACCCAGCAGAGTGCTCCGAGGTACAAGCAGAGCTCTGCTGCTCACAGTCATAAGTGGGGTCATTAGAGAAGGCCACAAGTGAGCTGGCTGGGGGAGAAGAGAAAGTCACCTTTGCTTACACTCGGGGGAACTTGAGAAAGAGGCAGGGACAGCCCAATGCAGCAAGCAGCCAGGGTGCTGTGCTGCAGGAATCGGTAGAGAAAAGATCCCAAGGCCCCGGGATAATCTGTAGGGGCTAGGGTTGCAGAAAGCCCTCACATAGGAAGCCAGCAAAACCTTGGACGCTGGCAAGTACACGTCATGGGAGGCCTAGAAAATACAACAGGAAGTGCAGGAAGCAGGAAGGCGGGGCAAGAGAGGCCTCAGCCACTGGTCAAACAGTGCACAAGGGATGCAAAGAGGGAGCGAGCCAGCTGGGAAGAGCCTGCGACTCCCTCGGAGCAAGGCACAGAAGCCCTCGGATGCCGGCCCGCATAGGATGTACAGTCAGCAGGGTTCTTTCCACGCCAGACAGGGAGAGGAGGCTGAGGAGGACACAGGTTTGTTAAGAGTGCTGAAATTCCAAGGGAGCATGGTGAGATTTCCACAGAAAGAGACTTTCTTTTTTTCTAGGAAATAAAGTAGGATTGATAGGCGGCTCAGGAAAGCTGGAAAACAGAAAACTGAGACAATCTGAAAGTCTCGTGGCCAAGCTTTTCTTAGCAGTGCAGAAACTAAAGGTGCTGGGAACAAGAAGATGACCCAGAGGGAAGGGATTCTGGCTAAAGGCAGAGAGCACTTGCGAACCTGTGCGAAGCCCTAGGTCCCATCCTCAGCACCAAAGGAAAGGAAAACCTGGGCTGAAAAGGGGATGAGAAAGTCTCGATAGGCAGGGAGAAGCTGGAATTCAAGCCATGTGCAACGAGGTGGAGACAGGCCCTGGTGGTGGGCAGCCCTCGTGGCCACTTGAGACAGGCAGGAGACCTGGACGTGAGGAGAGGTGAATTTATCTCTGTGGAAGTGTTACCAGCCAGAAAGAATTTGGCCTTGCGGACTCCTATTTGCGGCACAATTCCTGTCACCTCATGCAACTCTTCAACCAACAGCGCGCTCTTGTCTGTACTTCAAGTTGCCAGGATTTCTTTAGAAGTCTGCAGATCTCAGCCCCACCCTTGGCCACTCTCTCTCTCCAACTCGACTTCTCTCATGTTATCTTCGCTTCTAGCTTACCCTCGGCCCAAGCAGGCAGGTTCTCCACCTACCCTGCGTCCTTTAATAAATCACATCACTGCCTTCTGGACTGGAAAGTGAAGAAGTGAAGGCCGTGCTACGCTGCGCTGCCGGCAGAACAAATAAGGCTTAAGGATGAAGTGACCCACGACTGAGCAATTTGTGCTGTGGAAGAGATAGAAAGGCTCCGTGGTCGGCCCAGCCTGGCTGGACACGAGGCTCTCACCAAACACAAAATCCACATTCACACCTTCCCCAAGGTGCCAAAGACCTGCAGCGAGTTGGTCAAATGACCTAGAATCAGAAGACCAAAATAATCCCTGAACAAAACAAGGCAGGAGGAAAAAGAATGCATAGAGGAAAGAGACTCGGAGGTTACAGGGTCGTGGAGTACTCAGCCACTGAAATCTTCCTGGACAAAGACATCATTCCGTGAGCTCCTTGGGTTACAATACACAAGTGTGCATACCCAGGGCTGCACATCAACCCCACAGTCATCTAGGGAACCCTATCTGAAGGAAACACAGAGGTCTCTGATGTGCACCAGTGTTCCTTGTTTCTAATAAAACCAGCCATTGTGTTGCACTATTTCAAGGTCTTTAAAAAGAATTTCCCTTGCTGAGCTACTTCTACAGCACACAAGTGGAATAATGCCACAAAGCTTTTCCACTTGACCAGAGACTTGCTGCATACTAAGGCCTTTATCAACTTCGGAGTTCTGAGACTGCAAAACTTTTTAACGGCCTAGAGAATGCTGAAGTTTCCCAAACCAGTCCAGCTTTGTCGCTGTCCTGTGGCAGCATCTGAAGAGCAGAGCAGTGGCATTTTGAAGCCACGTAGACCTGAATGTGGTTCACATTCATGCTTGGAGCATCACCCAGAGATGCCCAAGGCCCATGAAAGTGGTGGGTCCTAGAGGAAAACTTCACTGGCAGATGCCTCTGCTCTCCAGATCCTCTCTCTACCCCATGACCCTGTGTCCAGCATCCTTCGTAAGACCCCGGAAGGGATTTGCTGCTTTGTACTCACCTTCGACACGTTAGCGGAAACTAGAGCAATAATGTCATCTCTTTCTCTGGATCGCTCTGAATGCAAATTACTGGGGAAAATAATCTCAAAACTGTGTTTCTTTTTTTTTTTTAGCACAAAGACCACAGTTTAATGAATTGAGCCTGCACTTGGGTGATAGCAAGGCGATAAATAGAATGCAGAACTTGGCAAAAGCAATGAAAATCCTCACAGCTACACACACCATGTCTTTCCAGCTTTATTGTGTAGCTACGACAATTTAAAAGATCAAAATAGGGCCCAGAGGGATGGCTCAGTGGTCTAAAGCACCTGCTTGGGAAAGCTTGGGTAGCTTCAGGGACCGCAGTTCAATCCCCAGCACCACATGCTGTGCCAGTCCTGCCCTCTGGACGGGCTGAGCCGGCCATAAAAATGAGTGAATAAACAAATAAAGGTTCTGAAACAAGAAAAAAATAAATAATAAAAAAAAAAGACAAAATAAATATGACCTGAATGTTTGTCTGTCTTAGGTTTTACAAGTATAATTTGAACTCAATGGTGTGAAATAAGTAAACTATGAAAATAAACACATAATAGTCTAGCACCATTCTTAAAATGTAAAACAGCACATAGACCAAATAGAACCTCTATTTCAAACATGTTTCAGACATTATTTGGGGCATTTTGGGATCGTCTTCCCTTCAGGTACAGTAGATAACGGCCAGTTCAGGAGGACTTGGTAGGAGAACTCCACCAGAAGCAATAAACAGGTAGAGTGAAAACTGATTATATTCTGATGTATGTAGTTCATTCACATTCTGGGCCATTTGTTCTGGTAAGCGCACATTCCCTGATTCAGAAATTTCTGTAAAGGTGATTTGGTTATATAAAAGGGCTTCATGTCTAAGGGATCTTTCACCACTTATTCCCATTCTTTATGCTGGGTTATGTCTTTCGTGTGAGCCTTTCCTTAGCCTTGCAGTACTATTGTTTCTTAAGGATGATTTTTATAAAGAAAAAGATGCAGAGGATGGGAGAATATTTCAATCTTGATAGAAGTTTATTTTATTTCACTAAATTTATTTTTATTTTATTTTATTTTATTTTATTTTTTATTATGGCTGGCTCAGCCTGCCCTGGGTGTGGGGATGGCACAGCACGTGGCGCTGGGGATCAAACCATGGTCCCTAAGCTTGCCTACCGCAGGCACTTGCCCACAATCACCATGGTCACCATAGCGAGGAATGGGAATCTCTTCACTTCGCTGCAAAAAGGAAACTCTTTTCATGGCATCTAAAGCAGGCCTCACAGCCACTGTAGTGGGGAAGCTGGGGTAAGGTGACATGATGGTATCAATTACTACTTTCCTTGAAAAGATTCCGAGTCACTGCTGTGCAGTCTAGGACCCCAGAAGACAGAGGACAGACTAATCACTCGAGTAGGTCTAATGCCGAGCGATTGGCTAGGAGAGGCACGGATTTTGTGGAGGCGCACGTAGTTCTTCAGAATATAGGGAATGAGAGGAAGAGCAAGCAGGGCTTAGGCGAGCAGATAGCTTGGGAGCTGAGTGCTGGAGGCGTGGGGCACGAGGCGCACTGCGGAGACAGAAGGCTGGTGGACAGTGCGCATGCGCAGGCTGGTGCGGGGGCAGGAGCTGGGCAATTATGGAACACGGGGCTACGTATACATCTACTTCCTCTCAGTTCAAAGAGAAGAATTTTCTTTCTTTTTTTTTTTTCTGTCCTTACCAATATCAATTAGAAAATGTAGCATGTCCACACCCTGGGCTTTGTATTACTATTATGAGGACAATATGCAACGTTTGTCGGTTATTGCAAATGCACTACTAATGTGTTGTGAAACTATCATATTGATATTTTTTATTAAAAGTAATTAAAAATGTTTTTTAAAAAAGAAAGAATTGGTATCATCATATAAAAGTCATAATAAGATTCTCTCCAACCCTAGAAATAACAACAATAAAAAATAGAATTAGAACTTTCAAAATTACATCATCAGAATATGATTATGGAGGCAAAACTGTAGATGTCATTTCTCTTAGGAGGACTCTGGATTAGGAGGATTTTCTTTATTCATAAACTAGAGAATGATACCTTTCTTAAAACTGTGTTTCTTAATAATTTTTTAATAGCAAGTGTATCTGTTTCATGAGATAATTTCCATAATTTAGTGCACAAAATGTAGATAGATACATAGATCGGTAGATAGATCAGTAGATAGATAGATAGGTAGATAGTTAAACAGACAGACAGACAGACAGACAGACAGACAGACAGACAGAGACAGATTTACCAGAGGTTCAAAAGAAGAAGGAAGAGACCCACCAGGTAGAACTTCATGTTGATATGTGTAATCCAGTGAGATACTTAGCTGTCCAGCCTGTTCTAGGCAGTAATTTCTTTGATTGCTCTTAGAGAGTTCCAAAAAATGAGCATCAGGAAATTAGTTGGGGGAAGAAAAAAAAAGTTCTTTGCTCTGCCATTAAAGCATTTAAAATTCTCTTGCACAGTTTTGTTCTGAGTTTAATTACCCATTTTCAATGGGGTCCTGAACACCCAAGTTTACCTCTCAAGTAAAAAAATCCAAATACATTAATATACTTTAACATCTATCCAAAGCAAAGACAATGTGTCACTTTGCATTCTCCAAAAATGACCACACTGGGGCTGGGAGATAGTTCAGTAGAAAAAGCGCTTGCCTGGCAAGCACAATCCCTGGTTCTGGAAAAAAAAAAAAAAAAAAAAAAACCCACACAAGACATACCTGGGTTGCTATTTAATCCCCACTACCATATTTTTGGCTCTTCCTCTAACATTTGCTAATATTTTACATTAACTTCGACTTTAGACCTAGACACAGTTAATCAACTGTAGCTTTTGTCTTGTAGTCTGTGGCAGAGCTGGCAAATCATGTTACAGAAATGAGGGGCCAAAGTGCCCCTCCCAAGCCCACCTTAGATGCACCCCTAAAGCTGTCTCCTCTGCAGCGCAGGCTACCATGGAGGCGGCCTGAGTGGCTGAACTGCCTGTCAGGATTCCTGCACGCTCCCTGCCTCAGGACTCACAGGTTCCCTACCTGTCTCCTGACCTGCCCAGTCTCCCTGCGGCCCCAGCCCCACTCTACCTTCGGGAATTTATCCATCCCAAGCAGATGGGGAAAAGGCGGCTGGAACTTCTGCCTCTCTGTTGCTGTCTTTTCTCTTCTCAATGTCATCTCCTAATCCTCAGAGCTTTATTTTGTCCCATTTCCTATCAAAGTAAATTCTCAGAAGTCACCAGATCCAGTCACTGAGGAAGATCAACGTGTGAGATACACACAAGCTCTCTTTTTTTTTCCTAATGGTTTTAACAGTCACTAGTGCCCTCCCTCCTGTTTACCTTTACCTGAAGTTCTGATTCTGGCAGACATAGCCCAGCCTGTCTCCAGGAATTGTCACTGTCACTCATTGTCAGCATCTGGTGCCATCACACCCCTCCCCCCGCCAACCCAGACCCTTTGTCCCTGGACATCTGACCAGATTCACCAGCTGCTCTACCCCTCATCCACGCCCTCTCAACCCCAAAGCGCTGCTTCCCCTTCTTCCCATTGGTTGTACTCTCCACGCACGCCTCCCACTCTAAGAAAAGCCATTATGCTTTCTAGAAAAGCTTTGGCCTATGACCTCCTGAATGCAAATGGAGAAACTCAGTTCTCCACTGTGAGCATATGGCCCCCATAACTAAAAAGAAAAGCAAATGATAAAGTGCCCATTGATTCCTGATCAATTGAAATCAAGTCTGTGTTTTGATGCAGCCTCTAGCATATGATAAAACTGATCAGAGGATTATTACATTGAACACATAAAGTTTGCTTTTTAAATTGGTAATTTCCAGTAAGACAATGTAAACATTTCATAAAGAAACAATATAAAAAATAAGGGAGGTAATTGGTTTTGAAAGAGTAGCAATCTTCTCTCCCACATATGATACAATGAAATGAACATTTTCAGCTACAAAATTAGGAAAGAAGCAATAATATCTAAAGTTGTGTCCTAAGAAATCTCAAAAGATTTTTGACACTGCTCATAGCAATATGTAACACTAAAACTATGTTGGGAATGCCTGTCATTCTGGCCTTTTAGATGTGTGCTGCTCGCAAAGTAATTTCAGTTACTGTTATACTCTCTCTCTCTCTCAAGTAAATGGTTGGTTTACAAAAAAACAAAAAAGGGTATTAAATGAGAGTAGGAGAATAGGAGGGTGGGGCGTGGTGGCACATGCCTGTAATCCCAGCACTTGGGAGGCTAAAGCAGGAGGATCAGTGCAAGTTCAAGACCAGCCTGGACTACAAAAGTAAACTCAAGACCAGCCTGAACTACGTAGTGAGACTCTGTCTCAAAAAGACAGACAGAGAGAGAGAGAATAGGAAAAATGCCAAAGGATGGATAGGTTAAAATTTGGTACATCCTTATATTTCTAAATATCTGTGTACAAATGTGTAACTGCTTTTATCACATTGTATAGGGTTTTATTAGAATATCAATGATTGATGGAAAATATCCATTCCAAGTTAAGCCTAAGGTGTTTGATATTCAGAAAGACAACAATATTAAGCTCAAGCACTCTATATTTTAGAGTAGTAGTATCACTGAGCTTTTCTTATGGAGAGCTAAAAATTAGAGAAAAAGACAAAAAATTAGAGAAAAAGAAGGGCTACAAGGATAGCCAATATTTTGGCCCTAGCCCTTCAAGGTCAGTGAGGACTCAGGACAGAATAGAACCTGTGCTGTAACATTCTGTAACTCAGTGGTTTCCCAAATTTTCTGTTCAAGGAGATTATGGGACAGCAGAGGAAAGGGATTGAAGGTATATAGTGTGCCTAAGGATAATCACCTAGAGAGAAAACATTCTCTCGAGCTTTCACAGAGAGAAGACTGGTCAAGCAATGGCCGTGACTCATCCGGACAGCTGACACCGACAACAGTTCTACAAAGCACTGTACATGGTTCCAAAGTAAATCCTGAGGCGGGGCCCGGCGGGATGGTTCAGTGGTCTAAAGCACCTGCTTGGAAAGCTTGTGCGGCTTCAGGGACCACGGTTCAATTCCCGGCACCACATGCTGCGCCAGCCCTGCCATCGGGGCGGGCTGAGCCGGCCATAAAAGTGAGTGAATAAACAAAGGTTCTGAAACAAGAAAAAAAAATAAATAAATAAAATAAAATAAAATAAAAAAACAAAGTAAATCCTGAGGGGATCTGAGTGACCTTGGGAGTTACAAAAACTACATGTTTTGTTACACAGGCCTTGTTTTAACTTGCCCTTGACCACCCAACAGAAAAGTTTAAACATGACACATGAAATGTAAAAGTAGTTTAGTATGCTAAGCTGTAAAATGCTCTAATCTATAGCTTCCAATATTGCTGGTTTCACCAGCAGCCCACTGCAATTATGGAACATTTGACTATGTATACAACTACCTTCTCTCAGATCAAAGAGAAGAAATCTATTGTACTAATAACCATTAGAAAATGTATCATGTCTACACACTGTGCTCTGTATAACTACAATAAGGACAACAATATGCATTGTATCAATTATTGGAAATGTACTACTAACATGTTTTGAAATTGTCACATTGTAATTTCTTATTAAAATTAATAATAAAAAATCAGGTAAAATAAATGATAAACCGCAAAAACATTACACTAAGTGGAAAAAATCAGACTATATTCAAGCATGTGCCACAAAAGATTCTATATTATATAATTCCATTTGATGAAATATCCACAGTAAGTAAATCCATCGACACAGAAATCAAATTAAAAAGTTTCCAGGGCCTGGAAGTAAAGAGAACTAGAAAGTAGATAACTAATAAATATGGTGTCTTGTTTGCAAGTGATGAAAATGTTTTGGAACTACAAAATTGTGTAACATTCTCAATGTACTAAATAAGACTGAATCATATATTTTAAAATGTTCACATCTATGAGGGCCGACAGGATGGCTCAGCGGTCTAAGGCACCTGCTTAGGAAAGCTTAGGCAACTGTAGACACCACAGTTCGATCCCCAGCACCACATGCTGTGCCAGCCCTGCCCTCAGGACCGTCTGAGCCAGCCATAATATAAAAGAAAACAATTAGGCACTACATTATAAAACCGCTACTTTAGAACACTTGTTAATTTGGAGGTTTGCTCTCTTTGAAAATATGGAGTTATATACCCAGAGTTAAATATCAAAATAAGTTTAAAATGAGAAGTAGTTTGGCAGAGAATCATTTAAAGATTTTCTCTTTCTACTATGAATCACCTTCCATATACTAAGCCTTGGCCTTAGTAAGTACTAAGCCTTACTAAGCCTTGATTCTGTTCCACGAGGTAAAAGAAAGAGTACATGGACAGATTAAAAGAAAGTATGCTGCTACGTTTTCAGAAGACAAAAAACAATGAGTTGCAGCACTACCACTGCCGATCGCACAACTGTGCACAGATAGTGAAGACGTATTGCCATTAAGCCTAGAAAATGAAGATGGAAGCTGATTTTCAAATTAAGATTTCATAGATCTGAGTTTCTTCTCAACGGAAATCTATTAGTTGCCTGAGCATTGGAGCTATTTGCAAAGACTAAATATTAGAAAAAGAGAAACAGGGGCTGGGGAGATAGCTCCGAGGCACAAGTGCCTGCTGGGCAAGTGCAAGGTCGTGAGTTCGAACCCTGGTCCCACAAAAAAAAAAAAAAGAAAAAGAGAAACAGAAAAAAGTTACATTGTCTTCATGTTTATGTTTTAGTCTAGTCTTCCTCCACAAAGAAAACCTAAGACCATTCTACTGACAGTTATTAAACTATTCCTGATAAATTGTATTCTACACAACATAGAAAAATAAATCGTTTTGATAAAGTTGCGGGGGAACAGAACAAAAGACCCTTCAGGAGCACAGTTCCATAAAACTGATGCCCTCCCCAACTTTACACTCTTTCACTCAGTAACTGCAACTCGAACGCAAAATTCTAAGTGCAAAAATATAAAAACTAAGATTTTAGAATAGGTATAGCAGCAATTTTTTTCCGAGTACAATTAAGAGTCCCATTTAGAGCATTTATACCCTGCCACTTTCAGGGGTGGGTGAAATAGGTGGAAGGTCACCTATAAAACAAATACATTGGGTTTGGGGTGATAGCTCCATGGCACAAGTACCTGCCTGGCAAGTGCAAGATTGTGAGTTCGAACCCCGGTCCCACAAAAAAAAAAAAAAAAAAAATTCATAAAACTGTATCAAAATGAAGGTGGAAAAGAAGGTAAATCAAAGGTATCAAGGGAAAATCAATAGCCCTGCAGAACGTTTCTTGTTATTGTTTTTGTTTTTGTTTTTGCAGAATCATTATTTGCAGTGAACAACTACTACAGCAACTGAGGAAAAGAGGCACTTCTGGAACGGGAAACAGTCTCATCTCACAGAAAAAAAAAAAAAAAAAAAAGATACGTTTCTCAGGAAAGACAGAAGAGTTTAGGGGTTTGGGCGTGTGTGTGCATTCCTGGTTTTTGTCTTGCCCTGCTTTGCTTTGCTTCGCAGTACTAGGACTGAACACAAGGCCTTGCTAGGTGTACTTGAATTACATCCCTAGCCGCTTTTTAAATTTTAAGACACGCTCTTGCTACACTGCCCAGGCTGATCTCAAATTTGAGGTGCGCGTGCCTCAGCCTCCTCAGCAGCCAGGATTACAGGGGCACACCACCACACTCCAAGATACCTCTTAGATCACGGGGGGGGGGGGGGGGGGGGGCGCTACACGGGGAGGCACTGAGAAGCAGGGCGATGGTGTTCCTCCAGCATCCTTCCAGCACACGCTGAGGTGGGACTGCTAGGCTCTTGCCCATCATCACATTCAGCCCAGCATGCACTGCCCAGCCCGACCTTCGCTGAAAGCCCGTCTTGACCGTACAGGGTGGTCAGGTCCCTGGCTTCCCGGCTGTAGCAGTCAGCTGGTGAGCTTGTCACAAACATCCCACCCACTTGCTGGGTCCCTACCCTGGACATTCTGACTTGCTCAGACTACAAGGACCCCTCCAACCCCCTCCCATGTGAACAGGCGACTCTGGAAGGCAGAGTGAGAAGTGAAGGCCTCCAGCTGGAAAAAGCGAATTCCTCCTGGTGGTGACATCCTGGCTGGCTGCGTGACCTCCCTCCTTCTGACGCCTCGCAGCACCCTAAAACCTGTACCATCTCAAAAGACAGCCTATCCCGGCAGGCATTTGCAAGAGAGGACTGGAGAAAGATAAGGACTGTGACATTTGTTACTGGATGGTCATAACTCAGAGCTCTCCTTCCTTCCTCCACCATGCTAATTTCAGCGTGTTACCAGAATATACTAGAGGCGCCACCTGAGATACATCATGCGCACAATTTGATACAAACACATCTGGACTGATGTGCACATCTTTTTATCATTAGAGACATGTTGGCGGCTGCAAAACTTTTTTCAAGTCATAAGTGAGAAAAGAGCAAATCCACCCTGGAAAAGATACCCACTTCCCCCGACTGGGCTCCCACTGTGAGCTCGCTAGGCTTCCAAAGCCTGCTTGCCTGAACCATGTTTCGAGAAGCCTCTGAGTGCCAGAAGAGACAAACTCCTTGCATGAGGCACCAGAATTTCCACACACACACACACACACACACACACACAAAGCCTGGTTTCTCCCCTGCCGTTCGAGAGGAACCTGGTCCAAGATACTACCTTGCAGGGAAATTGGAGACGAAATGCATGCAGAAGGAGAGAGGGGTGGAGCCTAAGGACAGTTAAATGTGTTCCAGAACAAAGTGGGAAAGGTCAAACCTAAGTCAAGAGAATGGCTCAGCTTTCTCTAAAACAGAGACAGAGAACATTTCTCAGCTAAAGACATAACAAGAGCAGGAGAGGAAAGTAACCCGAGACAAGGCTTGATAGCAGTTTCTTGTCTTGGCCAAAAGTTCATTTGGATTGTCAAAATACACAGGGAATCAAACTGCACGAGAAGCCTAACATAAAGTATGAATTTACAAATAAATAAAAATATCCTTTATCCAGGCTTAGGAGTGAGGACCCCATAAACAGATGGCCATATACCCTGGCGTTTTAAGGTGGAGTAGGAGTTAACAGGTCCTAAACAAGTCTAACTAGAACCGTCAGAACCGCTTCATACACTCCAAGTTGGCCTAGCCAGTCAAAGCCCGGCTGTCTAGAAATGATTATGGATTAGTTATCATTTCATTTCTATGAAAGAAGAGCTATATTTCTTTTTTAGACACAAAATTCCCTCGAGGACAGTGCTTGCCAACACACTGAAAAAATAATCTCCCAAAATTCTTGCAGCCCACTCTGTTATGATTTCATCTCATGAAATACAACACCTTTACATTAAACCTCATAAAACTAAATCTTGCTGGGTCTCTTCCAGGTTTAGAGAATAAGCAGCTCTGCTGGTGATGCTTAGAAAAGCAGAGCGGCCTCCTCTCCGTGGGCTGCTTCCCACCCCCAAGGCCCATTTTGCAGGGAGCAGATTTGCTTTTCTTCTGCAAAAATATTTGCCTGTCCTTATTCTTGCACATAATAGATCTTGCAAATGCTTTGGGCTTGAAAGGACGTAGTCCAACATCGTGTCAACTTCCCTGAAAATGATCTTTCTTTATGTGTAAAACAGAATTTCATGAAAAAAAATAACAGGAGACTAACAATAGTTGATACATTGCATATTGTCACCTTCAAAGTAGTTACTCAGAGTACAAGGTATGGGCATAAAACTTTCCCAAGCAATGCTAGCACAAACCTTCCTTTTCAATGAACTCAGAAACACTAACAGTGTAGCAAACTTACATTTTTCTCCCCTTTTTCTTTCTTTCTTTCCTTTTCCCCCATCCTAGTTTTTATTCCTTTTAAACAATTTCTTCCCATTTTAAAACATTGATTGTACATTGTAGACCTTATTTACTCTTCTGAGTTTCTCATATCAGGTAGACAATATGATGTTTACATATGTGAGTCTGATTTACTTCACTTATAAGCATGGCCTCAAAGCTTATTCTTATTTATGTCTGAGTAGTACTCTGTTGTATAAAATACCACATCGTTGTTATCCATTCCTCAGTTGATAGGCATTTGTGTTTTTTCCAGGACTGAACTAGAGCCATGTTTCTGTCACTGTCAAAATAGATCAAAAATCTGACTATTAAAACAGAAATACTAAATCCAGAGAGAGAGAGAGAGATTGAGAGAGAGAGACTACTAAATCTACCGGAAGAAAAAGGAGGTAGAAATTGTGAAGGTGTACTCGTGGGCAGACTTCACCAACAAAACCCAAACTGCATCAGAAATATTACAAAGAATCAACAACTGGGATCTCATCTTTTTAAAAAGTTTTTGCACATCAAACCTTTTTCATAGAGTGAAAAGACAATCCACATAATGGGAAAAAATTAGCTAATCTTCTCTCAGATGAAAGACTTCTATATAGAACACACAAAAAACTGTCTGAAAACTCAGGACCCCCCCCCCACGCGGCAAATTCAAAGACCCCATGCAAAAAAAAAAAAAAAAAAAAAAAAAAAAAAAAAAAAAAAAAAAAAAAAAAAAAAAAAAAAAAAAAAAAAAAAAAAAAAATGGGCATTGAGATAAATTCACGATTCTCAGATGAAGAAATAAAAACGCAAATAAATATATGAAAAATGTTCAACATCTTTGTTCATTTGAGAGATGCAAATCAGACAGCACTGAGATTCCATCTCACCCCGAAAGAATGGCTGTCATCAAGAAATAAGCCAGTACAAAGCAACCTGTGTGTGACTTTAAAGAACAGTTATCTGTCTTAGTATTTAATGATAGGAAATGAGTTTCAAGAACAAAGTTATAATTTATAATATTCATTTCTAATAAAGGCTTCACATCTTTTTTTTTTCTTGTTTCAGAACTTTTGTTTTTTTGTTTGTTTTTATGGCCAGCCCTGAGGGTGGGGCTGGTGCAGCATGTGGTGCCAGGATCGAACTGTGGTCCCTGCAGCCGCCTAAGCTTTCCTAAGCAGGCGCTTTAGACCACTGAGCCATCCTGCCGGGCCCCAAGGCTTCACGTCTTATATTCAGCCTGTGAATTTTCTCAGAGACACAAGTGAGTGGTAAAGGAAGGAGGGGTTGCCTTGCAATAACCCGAAAGGTTACCTGTTCTGTTTCCTTGTGAAGACAATACTTGACAACACAAGAAAAATCCAGCAGAGGGTTGGGGAAGGTCCAGAAATAGTCTTCCTACTGTTTATTTTATGTTTAATAAAGATTAAAGATAATTATTTAAAAAAAAAAGAAAGAAATAAGCCAATAACAAATGTTGCAGAGGCCGTGGGATAAAGGACCCCTTCTGCACTGTTGGTGGAGTGCAGACTGGCACAACCCCAGTGGAAGTCAGTGTGGGGACTCCTCGGAAAGGTAACATTTGCCCCACCTAGTCCCCATCTGGGCATCTTCCCAGGGGAATTTAAAACATAGCACAATTTCTGTTTATTATAGCACAATCTATAATAACTGAAAAGGATCAACTGAACTGCAGTCCCCACTGCCTCAGAGACTATGCCAAATTA
>PVJA010037935.1:0-20061 GCA_004027025.1 Myocastor coypus
AGCCATCAGGTGAGCAGATTCGCCCCGCCATGTGTGGGCAGTGATGCTCAGCTTCACACACAAAGCCCTGAAGCAGCAGACCGGAGGCTAAAACCTCTAAACCCCGGAATTGCCCAAGTGCTTGAGCATTCTGTTATAGCAACAAAAAGCTGACTGACCCAGCAAGCACCTACTAGGTCCTCACTCTGTGCCAAGTGCTTGTGATGCAGCACAAACAGAAGAGACAGAAGCCCTGTCCACACGGGCTGCAGACAAGATGGCATTGACGTTAGGCGATCCCAAGAGCTGGGGACAGCACACCACCAGGCCAGGAAGGTAGAAGTGCCGGGGTGGGTGGAACTATGCCAGGTGTGCCCACTGCCCCACACAGAAGAGCTGCCGTGGGCACGGAGCCTAGAAGAGAGGAAGGGCAGGGACCTGCAGATTCTAAGCCCAGGGAATGGGGCCTGGGCGGCTCTGGGAGGGCGGCTCTGGGGGGCGGCTGTGGCGCCCACTGTATAGCGGAGCATGCGCGCAGGAGGCAGACTAGGGCGAGCAGAGTGGAGGCAAGGCTTCAGCCTGCAGAGTGCGGTATGGTGCACGCTGTTTCCAAGCAACCAGAATGTGCTTCTTTGGGGGGAGGGGGCTGCAGACCCAGGGTCAGGGCTCTGCCAGGTCTGCGTCCAGGGAGGGCACCCCTCTTTGCCTGTAGACAGCGGCTTTTTTCCACATCTTCAAATGAAAAGAGGTGCCAGGGAGCGCCCTCGGACGCCTCTGATAAGGCCGCTGACCCCTAGTTAGTTATTCCTGGAGGCTGTGCCTCCAGATGTTGTCACCCTTGGAGTGAGCTTTCAAACTACTTTTAGGAGCTTTACAAACATTCAGACCCAGAGTAAGGCCGCAGAGACTGAGGCCTTCCGCGGCCCGGCCTGGGTGGCTCCTTCCGCGTTCTCCACAGCCCAGTAGGAAAGCGCATTGGTCTAGGAGCTGCCATCTGCTATAACAGAGAGAGAGAGAGAGAGCTTTGCCTAGAGAAAGCACCCGCAGGCAGTGAGCCCCGGAGCGCCCATGAGTGGGAGCCCAGGAGCAGAGAGCTCAGCGCAGCTGCTGGCGCCAGCTGTGAACCCGAGCTGGAGGCGAGAGAGACAGAACCACGGAGGATGGGAACGGGGAGAGGTGGGCGAGGCGACCAGGCCGCGAGGGTGGGGGCCTGCGGACTCCAAGATGAGCCGGAAACTCTGCTCCGGAGGTGCGCCCGTGTAATACGCGGGCGAAGGCTTGAGGTCATTCGCGGCCCACCGAGGAGAAGGGTCCCTGTGCGCTTCCATCGGCCCTGTGGTGCATGACCAACAGAAGGAAGCACAAGCCAAGCGGGAGGCAGGCCCTGGCCAGGCCCCAAGGCGTCTACTTTCTGCCTGCGGGAATCACTGTCCCTGGACCCAGCTGCAGCAGTTTTAGGCAGCCTGGAAACCCCCCAGATGGCCCTGCCTGAGGAAGAGTACAAACCTTGACCACCAAGCTGCCCGACTCCCAGCCTGCAGCCAGACCGGATTTCCTCCTTGAAGATTCATGCCCAGAATACAGCGGTTGGTGGCCTGCCCCAGGGGGCCTGGTGGGGTGTGTGCAGCGATGGAGAGGCAGTCCGACTAGCTGCGAAGGCGTCAGGCTCGTGACCGCTTGGAGCGTGAGCTGTGTTCCCAGGCTTAAGGAAAAAGACTGAGGCCATGCTGGAATTAGGTGCAACCTGGGCCTAAAGCTGGTGCTGTGGGAAGCCAAGGCCACGTTAAGGGGGAAGGAGCTGAGATGGGGTGAGACTGCGCCCCAGGACGCCAGCCCAGGGGAACCAGCAGAGGTGGTAGGACCTCAGCTTTCCTGTCTCTTCTGAGACAGTGCTACGAAGACGTGGACAGGCGAGAGGCCACATCTGAGATTTAGGCTTCCTACCCACAGCCGGCACGGAAGGCCTGGCCCACGCGCCCACGGTGTACCTAGAACACCTGCCAAGATACGCATCTGTTTGTTTATTCTCAATGCTTTTGACAGTAATTGCCATATATGCTTTTCATTGAAGGAGGTTTTTTCATGGATAGCAATATAAATTATTTGAAAGAAAATATATTTTGTCATTACTTGGGCTAATAAAGGGCAATCGTCTCTGAATGAGATATAGACAAAAACAAGAGGAGTAGAACTGTAGGCATACAATTCAGCAATGTAAGCTGAGCATTATGAGCAGGCTTCCAAAGGTGGTCTAGGACCAGCCAGATAGTTCAGTGGACTAAAGCGCCTACTTAGGCAGAGCACAGTGGCCAGGGCTCGATCCCCTATATGCCATACTGGCCCGCTCCCCGGGGCATGTCGAGACTGGGCGTGGTGGTACAACCTGTAGCCCCAGCCCTTGGGAGGCTGAACACCAGAGAATCTCTGTGAGTGCAACCTACGTAGTGAGACCCTGTAGACCGTGTGCCAAGTACATAAGAAGAAAGAAAGGGGGTCTGGCTGATGCTTTTCTACCACCTACTATGCATCAGGCAAATTTAAATCATCAGGCATTTAACTGAGAGACTAAATGTAACAAAGATTTGTAATTCATACTCAAAAATATTCATTTTTAGGAACATTCCCCCACAGAGAAACAGAAGTGTACTAATTCCTCAGAGGCTGGCATTGTGCCTTGCTTTCTACTTCTACCTCCTGGACAGGAGAAACGTTCCCTCTTTGAGAATCTTCTGTTTGGGGGGTAAGGTCATGTGGCAGAGTTCTGACCCCTGAAAGGTTAACTGAAGTTTTGTAGGTACTGGGATTCCTGAGACACAAACAGCTGGAAGCGCTGCTTCTTATGGCTTTCAGATGTCGTTAGGGTGCCTGGAGCAGGGGCAGCTATTTTACTGCCATGAGGAAGAGCTTTGCAGAGACGTTGGCATTTATACAGATGCCCCGCTGAGGCAGCACTGAGCGTCGCCTGTCTCCACATTTCTTGCCCCATTAGAAAAATAAACTGAAGCCATTTTGAACACTCCTTCTCTGTTTTGTTTGCTTCTAGCCCAGATCACTTTTGTCTGTTGCATTCCTGATGCTTTCTGAAAGGCAGGCAATAGATGTTTTCTTTTCTTGATGTTGATAACTACAGAAAGGGAAGTGTAGGGGTTTCCCAGACCCACAGGAGAGCAAAACAGCAAAACAGATACATGCTCAGGGAATTGAAGGTAAATGTGCCGGCAACAGTCAGCTGGAAAGATGCCTTCAAGATCACTAGCAAAAAACATCAAAGGCTGCATAACCCGTACAGCAACGGGGAAATCAAGGAAGCATAAATACAAAATAAGAAACTAGGACACCAAGACTGGGCATGTTATATCTTTTATGCCAAAAAATAAATGGCATTGAATTTCTATTGAATGACAAAATATTTCACCCTGGTACGCATCAAGCAGATATCTGTGCAAGGCAGACCAGTATAAGGTGACAGAGGTGAGCTGAAGGTGACAGGGACACTTCCCAAGTATGCTAGCACCAGAGGAAATCCTGTTCCCAGCTCCTGTGTAGATACAGGTACAGAAAGATGCCTCATGAATCTCCACATTCATTTCTTTAATATTTCTTAGTAAAATCAGATCTGAAGGAAATCTCCTCTTGTGGTGAAGAGTAGCTGTCTTCTTCATACCATATCACTTGAAGTAGTTCATTAATGTCAATAAAAATGTGAAGATCCTTTTAATCTTTGCATCAGCCGCTGTTCTAGTAAAAGTAATCAAGCTTCCCATAGTGATCTGCTTGAAAAAGTGAAAACAAAGATGATTAGAGTCACACCAAGAAAGTCTATCTGGAAAACAGACAGAATCCATTCAAAGCCGCCGTGGTGCTAAAGAGAATGTACTAAGTGACCCATTCATATCTAATTGATAAGAAATTCCTTTATGCACAATGACCAGATAGAAAAATAAAATAACGTTTTTATTACCACAGCCACAGAATGCAGCTGCCTCAGGAGAATCTCAGTGACACAGACGAATGCATCAGAAACAGTACAAAACTCTACTGAGAGATGTAAAAGACAGCAGAGAGATGGACAGATAAAGCCTGTTCCCAAGCAAGAAGGGACGAAGCACAGTGCAGGCCTCCAGCCTCTCTCAAGTAAGCTGGGAGTTTGATGGAATTCCAACCAGAATCCAAACATGAGGTTTTGTGAAGCTTAACAACATCACTGCAGAGCTTATCAAGAAGAATAATGTATAAGGTTGGCCCAAGTTGCCAGAGAGAAAGCGGAAGACAGGACTGGTGCGCAGTGGCTGTCCTCCTCAGAGCAGGAGCTCAAGTTCAAGCGGTGTCTCATTACCCAGAGATAATTAGAGGAAGCCAGGACAAAAACAGATTTGAGGGACTACCCCAGGACAGCGTGTGACAAGAGTGCCACTTAATTGCTGGGTAGTATGATGGATTATCAGGACCCAGGATTGGATCCCGGGAGTGCAGTGCAAGCCCCGCCCCTGGGGCCCTCTGAGAAGGTGATTGAGACTGGGTGTGGTGTTGTACACCTGATTGGGGGGCTGAAAACAGGAGGACTGCTATGAATCTGATCGGTCCAATGAGACCCTGAAGACTCTGTACTAAATACATTTTAAAAAATATGTTAAGCAGCTTGATGTAGTCATTCTACATTCCGTATGTACACCAAACATCACACTGTTCCCCCCCCAAAATGGGCGCAATTAGCATTACTCATTAAGCATACTATTAATAAGGAATATTATTTTATAAGAACAACCATTACAGAAGTAGATAATTCTACAGATGTGTGCTCCCTTAGGGCAAGATCAAGCTGGATTGCTACTTCATGTCTTGTACCAAGATAAAAGTCCCATACATTAGTGATCACAAAGTCAACTATGTGGCCCGGTGAGATGGTTCAGTGGTCTAAAGTATCTGCTTAGGAAAGCTTAGGGAACCACAGGGACCACGGTTTGACCCCCAGCACCACGTGCTGCACCAGCCCCACCTCCAGAGCAGGCTGAGCTGGCCATAATATACAAAGAAAAAAAAGAAAGAAAAAAAAAAATAAAAGTCAACTATGTGCATTAGATCTGAATAATATTCTTAATACAAAGAGACCTTCTAAGAAAGAAAAGGACATTTGCCCTTAAAAGACGGTTTAAAAAGGTGACCAGTTAGGTCTGAAAACAAAACACAATTGTTCAAAGCCAGCAGAGCACAAACGAATTTGGTGGCAATATACCACTTCTCACATCGCTGCTTGGGAAATAGGCTGGAAGCTGTGATGATGTTTGATGGCCATTCAGTACCAACATGGGAAAAAGCCAGGGCCAGGGCATATGAATTCTTCGGAACCACCATAGAAGTGCTGTGGAGCAGGTGTGAGCTTGCAGGAAAGCGTCCTGAGAAAATCATCTCAGGGCAAGGCGGGGGAGGACAATGATGCCAGAGTCAGGCAAGTCGCAGCAGCACTGCTGAGGGAAGACCCAAGCGCCCAGACAAAGGAACAGTGCTCCCCATCGGGGTTCCTCCATCCAATGGAGGAGGGGGGCTGCACCCTGCACAAGCGATTTTACAGAACTTTTATAGGCATGAAGCAAAATGTAGTCCCAGAAAGACTGTTACACACTGCTCGAGTTGCTTCCTACCAGAAGGAGGCAGGTGGGAGCACATGGCGGGACTGCTGCTCTCTTCTCTGAGGTACACGTCCTGCGGGGAGCCCCAGAGAGGCAGGTCAGATTAGGACCGACTGTTCAGCTGGAATGTCTGGGCTCCAAGCTCAAGGAAAGGGTGCCTTCCACTCCTTAGAGATGCTCTGCTTCCCCTCTGCACCCGGCCCCATCATAGATGGAGGTTGAGCCGGCATCCCCAGTGTGCATCTGTGGCCGATGGATAGTCCAGTTTCCTGTAGCAGCAATTCACATGGCATGGCTTTCACCGTTGCCCTACCCTGTCCAGGGGTCCAGGCCACCACGATCAATCTCCAGAGCCGCAATTTGGCTCCAGGGACCCTGCCTCTCCTCACCTGGTGACTGGTCCTTCGTGGGGTGCACAGGAGGTGGCACCATTCAAGTTCAGGCCACTCCTGTGGTCAAGGAATGGGGTGCCTGGTGCTGTCTGGACTCTTGCTTGGGAGAAGTCAGTGGTGTTTGGGGGAAAATATTTTTAAAAACTAGCCACGAGCCATCTACATAGACACCTGCCCACGGTATGTGTGTCAGCTCTCCATGGTATGCAGGCCCGGGAGAGGCACTGGTGGACGTTTCCTGTGCCCTTCCAAGTTGTGGAAAGCTCCCACTTCACTGTTCTTTGCCGCTGTGCAGCGCCTACTTTATCGCAGCATTCCGAGCGCTACACAAAGGCAGGCCACAAGCACAGGTCAAGGAATCTAAGACACCGTCCCTGCTTCTAAGCATCCCACAATCCCCTTGAAAAAAAATCAAATATATAAGCAAATAACGAGCGGCCTGTGAGGAAAGCGGGAGAGATGGGAAGGCAGGGCTCCGCGGCATGAGAAGGCGACACTGGCTCCTGTCCCTGGGGAGAGCCACAGCAGAGGCAGCCACATCTGAGCCGTCAGCATAAATGTTCAAGGAGGCCAGCAGGCGCTCCTCCCTTGAAAGGCACAGCATGTGAAGAAGCAGAAGAGAAGGTGCCAGAGCGGGGACCTGCAGGCACTGGGCCACCTGGGTAATTTCACATCGATCTCTACATCCCTTGACACAGCCATGAAAATCCAAGTCAATGTAGGCTGCATCTCATAACCAAGGATCCATGGGACCCAAAGGGTGCAGATTGGACCCCAGGGCCTGGAGGACCCTGAAGTTGGGATGTTTCCTGATGAAGCTAATTCAGCTTCCACCAGACCCTTCTGAGTCTGTCACTCTCCTCAGAGTTAAGTTGCAGCTAACTCTTGCTTGCTGGACTGCTTTTTGTGGAAGACCTTGACAAAGCAAGCCTAGGTAAGAGACCCAGGCGAGTAAGGAAGAATGGCAACCGGTCAGGGCTTGTATTTACACCCCGGGATTCCCACTGTCTCTCAGTGCAGCCAGTCCAGACGACAGCAGCAGCCCATGCAGCTGCTGCAGGGTCGCTGGAAGGACACAGAACTGCGCCTGTGAGTGCACTGTGGGAGAGGACGGGAGCTGCTCAGATGCCACACAGTGCAGCAGCTACTGTAAGGAAGGTGGAACCCAAGCCGGGCATGGAGGCTCAGGCCTAAGATACTAGAGCTTGGGGAGGCTGAGGCAGAAGGATCACAAAGTCAAGCCCAACTTGAGCACTTCAGGGATTAAGCAGTATGCTGTCTCAAAATAAAAACTAGAAAATGGGCTGGAAATGTAGCTCCATGTGAATGACCTAGGTTCAGAATCCCCAGTACTGGAAAAAAAAAATGAGAGGCTGCTCTGCTCCAGGCAGCTCTCAATGCTGGCTGGAGTCCTGAGAGCAGCAGAGAGCTGGGCTTCAGGGCTCTGTCTGTGCTCCTTCGGTGAGAGGCCTGTACGCAGCACTCTGGCCCTCCCCCTAAGTGTAGCGGATGTTAGGGGGAGTATGCAATTATAGCAGTGGCTGCGCTGGTGACTTTTCTCATTGCAGAGACAAAATGCCCAACACCAAGGCTTATTTCCCTCACAGTTTGTGGAGGTTTCTGCCCCTAATCAGCTGGCTCCTGGGCTGGGTGACTGTGGCAGAGAGGCAGCAGTTCATGGCAGCAGAAGGCAGTGAAAGCAAAGAGAACAAAGAGGGAGAGCCAGCCTCGTTTCTGCTCTTATATTGTGTACAGGTTGCTCGCCTTAGAGCAGGCGCAGTGCTCACACCATCCCAGGGTCCTCTTGCACAGGCTGGGGCTGCTTACAGAGTGAGCACCCTGGCCCCTGCTGAGCTGAGCTGCTAGCACTATAACTGTCTCTGAGCTGAGGGCCTCCAAAGGCCTGCCTATCCCCCATGACTACATGAGGTTTTGGGGATATCCAGACACAGCCACATCATCCTGCCACTGCCACACAAAGGCTCATGCCCATGGCTTTATGCAAAAGGCATTTAGTCCATTTGCACGAGTTCCTAAAGTCCTAACAGTGAGCATTGCTATAAATCCAAGTCCAAAGCATCCTCTGAGACTTAAGGCAGACTCTTAGCTGTGAGCCCCTGTACAAATTAAAAGTTAAACACTTGCAACATTCAATGGCTCAAGATAGACATTTTCATTCCAAAATTTACAGACGGAGATACAAAGGATTGGGACCAAAGCAGGTCCAAAGTCTAGTAGGGCAAATATTAAGTCTTGTGGCAGTCTGTGACAAGTCGTGAGCTCTAAGGAGCTTGGGTGGCTCCACCCCTATGTAACTTCTGGTGGCTGCAGCTCCCATGGCTTGTCACTTGGGCCTGCTTTGCTCCTTCCTTGCAGACTTACTCAAATGACCCATAGTCCTGGTTCTTCCAAATTTCTGGAGTCTCCACTGCATCTTTGGTTCACTCTCACAGTTTCACACATTGACCCCTTTGGGGCACACTGCCTGGCCTCCCAGGCTTTCTTCTGAAATTGAGGTGGAAGCCTTCTGAACCCCATAGCACTTGCATTCTTCATGCACCAAAACCCAGCACCCCATGTGCTCTACAGCCAGCTGGAGCAATACCCAGGGCTTTTTCTCTCTTGGCTGTAGAGGTGGAGTGCCTGGATCACTGAGCACTCTGAAGCCAGTTGTGAGGAACACAATCTATTCAGCCGCTGTTCTGGAAACTAGTGCGGCTACTGCCATTCTGCAACATGGTGCCCGGTGGCTTTGTCGTTAAAGTAAAGTCTTTTTCATACTTTCAGTTTTGAGGCTGTTGATGGTGGAGTATTCCTGCTTCTGGTAATGCCCTCAGACCATGTTTGTGTTCTCCTTTTCCTTGTCAGCAATCAGGATCTCCTCCTGTGCTCTATGTTTGCAGCCCAGAGGTTTACTTAAGCATCCTGTCTGGCCATACCAACAACAATTTAAGTCATTCTAGTAGGCTCTTTGCTCTTGATTTTCAACATATTTGGCTAAAGGACCCCAGCAATAGCCATGCCACAGCCTCAACATTTAACTACCTTCAAATTTCTCTCCTTGACTAATCAGTCCCACTGACCTTATTCGCAGTGAAAAATGCATAGAAACTTTCTGCCAAGCCACAACACACATCATCTGGAGGCAAGCCACCAAAGCAGGCCTTCTTCCCAGCTGAAACCTCCCAAGCTTGGTCTCCACATGGAACAGCCTAGGGCATTTCACCATAACTCTTGCAGGTAACACCTGCAAACCTTTTTCCACAAGCCATTCCCAAGATTGTTGAACCACATTGTCAGGTATTGTCACAGTGATGATTCTGCTCCTGGCAGGAAATTCTGTGTTAGTTACTTTTCTCTCATTGCTATGACAAAATACCCAAGACCCAAAGTAAAAGAGGGAATGGTTCATTTAGTTCACAGTTTACGGAAGTTGTAGTGCATAATCTTAGCTGGCGCCCAACCAGAGTAGCACAGCAGAGGTGGAAATCATTCATGTCTGTGAAAGACAGCGAAATCAACAAGTGCAAATACAGAGAGTAAACCTTCCCTTCCCTATACCGTACGCAGGCCACCAGCCCTAGAGTGGATCCTCTACATCCTATGATGTAGAAATGCTGAGTCACTCTGCCAAGCTTCTAAAACTGTCAAGTTGACACAATGTATCAATCATTACACCATCCTTGGGAATAAACAGCCTCCCTAGGGCACATCCTCTACACCTTACGATGTGAAACTGCTGCGTCAGTTAATTGAGCTTCTAAACTTCTCAAGTTGACACAATATGTCACTACAATGACCTTATTTGCATAATAGTGAATGTTATGTTGAGTGTATCCATGGTTATTTTCTCGATTAGTCCAATTAATCATCATGGTAGCCTTATGTTCATTTAGGCAAAGTAAAACAAGATTGAGTTTGCAAAAGAGAAAAACGCAGTCAACAGGTTCTTAAAAGTGCAAAGCACCATTTCACTAGTAAGTCAATCAACGGATGAAACACTTCATAATATTTACCACTTTCTGGTCTCCTACAGAATTCACAGTGCAGTTACAGCCACAATGTTCTTCAGCAGAAGGAAGGGGCTTATTCTGTCCATTGTGAGATGCTTATCAGAAGTCCTGGCCTGCGCGCCATAGATTGCAGGAGTTTCTCCCCATTGCGAACAACTAAAATTTTCTCTGGGCAGTGCAGTGTCTCCTAGAGGTGAAAGCTATCCTTAGCTGAGAATCACTGATCTACTATTAAAAAGAAAGAAAGAAAGAAAAGAAAGAAAGAAAGTCCTATTTATGGGCTGTTGATGAGTTAGTATGTTAGGGGAAAGGATCTGTGAAAATGTGAAAGCGACCTATGATGTTTCCCAGAAACATTACCCCAGCAATTGAACTTCACTAGCCCAGGGAAAAGCTGGAGAACTGGACGCTGCATGGCTCTGAAGGAAGAAGCTGGGTCTTTGCAGAAATCCCACCCGAGTCTGCACCGTGTGGCATGAAGCACCCAAGCCCGCACTTCATTTAGAGGGCAGAATCCCAACCCACAATGCATAGAGCTCTGGAATTCAGGCTGGGGTGACTTTTGCAGCTCCAGTTACATAACCCGGCAAGACAAAACAACTTGGCTGAAGACATGATCGAAATTAAAACTTGTAATCCACATGCAGGGCCAGCACGTGCAGCAGGGAGAACCGAACTCACCAAAGAGGAACTTGGAAAGACTGAGGAGTCTGGAAGGTCTACAGAAAAAAAATTAAAAAGCCATGGAGAAAAAAACCCCAAATGATAAGAAATAAAGGACAGTGGATACAAGGCACAATAAAAAATGTGTTGAAGGACTAAAATTTATAAATGTATTACAGTAAAAGTCATGTTACCGTTACTCCCCTTTGGAACACTTCCTGTCCTTTCAGACAGGCTTGTCCTATCCCTCAATGTCACGGGTTGGGTAGAAGCTTGCTCTTCGTGCTCATTTGGCCTGGAGGACGTCACTCAGAATCAGCAGGTGAGGTGAGTGAGGGCGCAGCGTGGGGGGGCAGCACCTCTGCCCACCTGCCCTCCGCGGGGTGCCCCTCAGCTGCAGTGCCCAACATAAGTTTCTATTCACACCTTGCAAAAGGCACTCCCAAGAAAGAACTTCCAAAGCCACTTCAAAAACTGGCAAGGACAAGGACATGCGCTTGTTCAAAGCAAAGTGAAGTACTCGGGTGACAATCAGTGGTGAGGCACCTTTTGCTGCAAAATAACTTTCATTATAACATCTACTGTCTATTTTGGTCACACTTAGAAATAATGAACCCGATGGAACAGCTAGAAATGAATAGTGCAATCACTAATACGGTATCTGAAACTAGCCAAGGGAGCAAACAACCGAGCGGACACAACTGGCTTAATGTTTATGTTTGTTCTTTACGTTTGGCAGAGCCGAGGAAAGGCTCAGCATTTGCATAGATGTATAGACAGTGGAAACCACGAGAAGGACTTGGCAGACACAGAGGATGGAGCAAGCAGCCTGAATGCATACCCAAGCTCTGTGACAAGACAGCAGAAGAGGGGAACTACACCAGCCACAGTCCTCTTGGGTTGTCCAAAATGGGAGCTAAGCAAAAGAAAAGAAAAGAAAACCTTCTGTTGAAAACACACAGAGCAGTCACACTCCTAAATTCACCACATGAAATGAAGATTGCTGAAGACAGAGAGAAAATCTGAAGAACAGCCAGAGGGACAAGGAGCAATGAGAATAGCCAGGAAGCATAAAGGGAGCGCAGGGACGGAATCCAGCTTGGGGCCGCTGAGCAGGAACTCTCTGAAACTCTGGACTAGAATAAACTGCTACCCAGGAGGGGAGGCAGAACAAAGACACTTCATAGATGGAAAACTTTATCATTCCCAGACCCCAGGGGTTTTACTAAAAAGAACTTCTTAACTCACAAATAGAAACCAAGCAGCCAAGAGCAGGAAGCGAGGGCCTTCTGTGACCAAGGAGGAGTAGCGGTGTGAGGAGTGTGTAGCTCTTGACTGTAAAGTTAATAATTATGGCTACTCGTGTAGGAGATGTGAAATACTGAAGATGTCTATCTTTGAAAAGAAACAGGTGCTTCAGTTTAAAGGCCTGAATGCCTTCACGATGGTGTGCAGCTAAGCGGAGCTTGGCAGGGACATCAGGGCTCCTTCCACCGAAGGTGCCCATGGGAACTGAGGGCCAGAAGAGCTGGCTAGCATCAGGGAGTGAGGGAGAGAGGAGCCTTCATAAAGGACAAGGGCAGACAGAGAAAAGAAGACGATGTATTTTGAAAATACAATAAGTAACGCACGGTAACCGATCAGAACCAAACTCAAACTGATCAGCAATTACAGGCAGTGTCAGCTGACGAGACGCTGCAGTGAGGAGAGGGGAACTCGGAGTGAGGACTTTCCCACTTCGTGCAGAGCTGTAATGGCACCCGAGACCACAGAGGTGGAAGGAGAAGGACGACAAAGCCGAGAACGTGGCCAAGTAGGCAAATAGACAAAAATCATTTGCCCGGCACATTGGTCTCGGTGGCAAAGCTGCGCCCAGCCCCACCGGTAGGGAAGTCGCCAGTGTGTTGGAATAGGGAGAGAGCTCTGAGCCTCCCTGTGCAGGGGCAAGGCAGGAGTCGTGGCCACTGCTGGGGACAATGACTCAGGGCTCAATCCAGAAGGCCAAACACGCTCCACAGGAATGCAGTGCAAGGCGGGCCCTCTTCTCGTGGGAGCTGTGGTGACCTTGGAGGGCTGCAACTGCTCGTTGGCCCTGGGGAGCACTTGCAGACTGTGACAAAGCAGGCCCTGTCGCCTTCACGCACGACCAAGGTGAAAGAGGGCCAAGGCAATTCTGAAGCCGAGTGTGGAGGAGGCACGGAGCTCTCCACGACCAGCACTTAAGACCCCACGTAATGAAACATAGATGGTTTTATTTTCCTGGGGAAACGGGAGAGTGGAGGGGTGGCACAGAAGCGCATATCCAGGAACCTGACTTGGGGCATAAGCAGCGCTGAAGCTTGGGTGAACCCGTGAGGGCTTCGGTATCTCATTCGGGAACATTCAGCAGTCAGGTGGAAACAGTCAGATTACACCTGCACCTCACCCACTAAGAAACTCCAGGTGGCCCTGAAAGGAACGCCCTAAAAGGAAGGCCAGCAGCCTCAGAGCGTGGATGCCAGCGGAACGCCTCTTCTTCTGAGGACGTTGTGTGAGTCCTGTCTCTTACATCTACAAAATGATTCAAGGAAGCTGATACAAAATGATTCCCATTTGGGGCCCATCAGGATGGCTCAGTGGTCTAAAGTGCCTGCTTAGGAAAGCTTGGGCAGCTGCAGGGACCGGTTCGATCCCCAGCACCACATGTTGTGCCAGCCCTGCCCTCAGGGCAGTCTGAGCCGGCCATAAAAATAAATAAATAAACAAACAAAAGTTCTGAAACAAGAAAAAAAATAAAATAAAATAAAAAAATTATTTAAAAAGTGATTCCCATTTTAAAAACAACAACAACAAAAACCCACAAGGCTTGGGGCTGGAGAGATAGCTACATGGCACAAGTGCCTGCCTGGCAAGTGCAAGGTCGTAAGTTTGAACCCTGGTCCTGCCAAAAAAAAAAAAAAAAGTGTTAATAAAGATTTGTACAGTCATTTCTTAACAATGGAACTCAAAGATCTCTAATACATGTGCTGTGGAAAACAAACCCCACAAGGCTCCCCACGGGGGGGCTTGGGGCATCCCAGAGCAGAGTGCCACCACGCATCAGCGCAGGACCGTGGTCCACTGGGGGGCGGGGAGGGGCACGCTGCAGAGCCACAGGTCTACAGGAGGTAAGGGCTCCCCATGACACTAACAGCAAAGCAGGGAAAAGAAAAGACCAACAAACTGGGCTTTAGAGAACACTAGCATTTTTCTTTGATGGAAGATGCCAGGAATGACAGCAAAGAAGTTCTAGACTCTAGACCAATCCGTCCGCAATGCTCATAGCTGGCAAAGAAGCCCTATCTGCAGTATGCAAAGCGTTCCTGAAAATTGATAAGACAGATGCAGTCAAACCAGGAGAAAAGTTGGCCAGTCCCAGAAGGGGATGAGGAGAGAGCAAGCAGAAAGTACGTCCCCCCTCTCAAGGGCTGTGGGAAGTGCGAATGAAAGTATGATATAATTTTCACACAGGCAGCCTGGCCAGACCGTGTCCCCCGGCAATATCTTGGTGAAGGCCAGGAGCAGAGGTAGGGGGCGTGCAGCGCTGACCGGGAAGACAGACGTGGGGGGTGACAGCCCCTCGGAGAGGATCAGGTACCCCCAGCTGGGAGCCTGCAGCCCAGCCTGGGTGCACAGAGGCTCGCGCGCCGCCACGCTGAGCCTTCCTCCTTTCCCCACATCTTCAAGCCCTGTAGAGAGCCCCAGGAGGCTCCCACACACAGGACGGCGAGTCCTTCAACACCGCAGTGCGGGTGGATATTTAACCACATGGGCAACGTCTGCCATGTATTGTTACGGGAAGAGGGTCTCAAAGTTTTGTGTGCACTGCTCCAAATTTTAAGAAATAGAGAAAAGATGCAAAAGCCATACGGTAGGTTTGCCAGGTTTGTTTCTAATTCACGTACACTACTTTCTTTTCCTCTGCACGAGGTCTTCTGAACATTTAAGCCTTCACCATGAATACTGAAGCGGGGACTTACTACTTTTAAATACATACCCCATTCTTACCATACGCATATTACGTATTTGGTTGTGTTTTCCTTTTTTGAGGAAGCTCCATGAGAAGTGCTTTATTTGCATGTCCTGCGCCACTTCCCAGGCAGGAGGGCCGTGGCCGAGGGTGTCAGATGAGTTGTCGCTGCTCTGTGGCCAGCTGTGGAGAGCGTGTCCTCACTCTCCTTGGCCACGGTGCTGCTGCACCAAAGACTCAGCTGAAGTGGGGACCTCATGCCTCCTCACCAAGGGGGTCGGATGGTGTGAGCTCGCCTGGCCGAGCTCTCCACCTTGTACTCCATGCCCAGAGGGTGACAGGTTTAGGACACACTGCACATGGGGGTCAGGACTCGCTGGACCATGAACGAGGCTCAGGACTGGAAGACACGGGGACTATGGCCAGGGCTTCGGATGCACAGCGACATCGCATCCCCTGGGGGTGCACAGCCTTCCTGGGCTTTGGCTCTCCTGCGCTTCTCCTTAGCAGGGCTCTGGAGCAGGGCACGGCCTTTGTCCTGCTGTCTGCGCTCTGCCCTGCTGTCTTCCTGCCAGCTGTGTGCTGCGTGCTGCAGGATCTGAGGTCCTGCCAGGGCCTCTCGCAGCCTTCCACCTGCCGCCAAGGTCCTGCTCCCCGGCTCCTGGGCCTTTCACTGCCCCCCTCCTCTGCAAGATGTGGGAAACTCAGAATGCTCCTCCAAGCTGGGTGTGGTGGCGCACACTTGTAATCCCAGCACCTGGGAGGCTGAGGCAGGAGGATCGCTGAGAGTTCGAGACCAGCCTGGGCTACAAAAGTGAGCTCAAGGCCAGCCTGAACTGCATAGCAAGACCTTGTCTCAAACAGCAGGAAAAAAAAAGAATGCTCCTGAATGCTCCTCCGGGCTTGCACCGGCCTGAGGAAGTGGCGCCAGGACCCTCAGGCTCCCTCGGGGCCATGCCATCCCACTGAGGCGCCACAACACAGTAGCAAGGCAAAAAGGAGGCCGGCCACTGTCCTTCCAGACCCCTGCACCCATCCCCCATGCATGTCTGAGCCCTGTGTGCTGCCTCTGCAGCTCTCTGAGCCCCGTGGGGCCTGGGTGCTGGGTTCAGCTCAGTCCCACTTGGGACCTCTGTGCCGAGCCCTCCCGACAGACACAAACCCTTTATTTTGTGCTCACATAACAGCTAGCTTTTGCAAATAAAGTGTTTGGTTTTGCGTTCTTGCCTTCCTGTGAGTGTAAGAACCTCAGAAAAGAGGCTGATCGCTTCCCACTGGGGGCTGTGCCGGTGCCGCTCCTGCCACCCGCGGTGGGGCTCCAGCTGCGCCACATCCCCACCAACGACAGCATCTGGGGACTCTATACCTTCCCGCAGCCTCGGGGAAGGAGCAGTAGTGAGGTCTTGGGCTTAGGCATCTTTGTAAGGTGACTCAGCGGCTCAGCACCTGGAGTCTAAGCTTATTTGACAACTAGATGTCTCCTTTCTTAATGATGTTGTTAAAATTTTCCACTGACTTTTCTGTAGAGCTTAGGACTTTTTAAATTGTTCTGCAGGGCATCTATCTGGCCTCCTCTCCTATAGCCAAACAGACAATACCCTGCAGGTCCTAGCTACGCTCCTGGGTATATACCCGAGAGTGCATGCCCATATTTACTAACAAGTATGTGGGAAGTGTTCGTGGAGGTGTGGGTATTGTCACTGTCCCCCGTCTTGGGCGCCCCAAGTCTGGGTGCAGGCAGCTTGTGTGATCACCTGCTTGTCAGTCACATCGTAGATACCAAGCAGCAGGAGTGAGGAGTGAGCCACTGGTGCACACAGCGCGAGGGAGGCCGCACACTCACGTGGGGGAGTGAAGCCGTGTGCGTGGCACAGCTCCATTCTAGAACGTTCTGCCACCCAGGAGATCATGTTCAAAGTCAGGAAGCCGGTGCCTGGGGAGTGACACAGGTGTCAGCTGGGGAGGGCAGAGGGAGGGCCATGGCCATTCTGCCACGTGATTTGGCAGCCAGCCAAGCCCAGTTCCAGCCCGTCTGCCCTGAGTGTGGCAGTAAGGCTTCCATGCAGGGGCAGTGTCCCAGCAACACCAACGTGCACGAGATCCAACCTGCACCCCAGCTCCTAATCGGTGCCAGGCTGTGCTCTGAGCACTGAGCTTGGGAAGCAGAAGGAAAGATTCCAGGAGGGCAAGATAAAGACCCAGGGCCTTAAAGGCCTGACAGGAAGGAAGGTGCCACCCAAAGGAAGGTGCCGAGGACACCAAAGCAATGGGACCCCAGGTAGCCATGCGCAAACAGTCCCCAGAGACCTCAGTCCTGCAGTTGGGCTCACTGTTTTGTAGCCACTTGGCGCTCCATTTCCACACTTACCTCTGAGGGACTTGGTCCTCTCTGAATGCACTTGATCTTGCAAACTGAAGTCCCCACAACTCCCGGGCACTCAGTAGGTGCTCAGTAAGCGTGTGCCAGACGGATCCACTTCTTGCAGAAGGCTGGATTCCACCTGCTGTGCCTCAGCATCATGGTTGGTAGGCTGGAGTTAAAAGTGGCATCCGATTCCTTCTGAGATGGCGTTGGTTACTCTGCCAAGCACCACACCAGGCATGGGACAGATGAAAAGCATATGGCCCCTGTTTTTAAAGAGTCTTCCCTCCGAGTAGTGAGACAGACGTGCTGCGCATTACGTACCCGAGAAAGCAGATGATGGCAAACGTGACGGCAGACACACACAGAGAGGCACAAGGGCACAGGTCCGTCACCAACCCCAGGGATGGACAACCGAGGACAGTCTGTCTCCACTAATGGCCACGTCTGACCAAGGCTTGCCTGGCTGTGCCCACCACTGCTCTGTCCCGCTGTCCAGCCTGTGTGCCCTGGGCCCTGGCCAGGAGAGCTGGCCGGAGCTTCTTCCCAAGCGAATGCACAACAGTGACCCCCGAGATACTTGCCAAGGACATTCCACACGGTGCTTGTCACTGGGTCCTTGGTGGACCTTCCCGAAGGCCCTCCAGCAGCCAGGCCCTGCTCCGTGTCTGTAAAGCAAGGATGACCGTCATGGCTTCCTCCTGGAGGGACTGAAAGCGTCAAGAAGCTCTGCATGGCAGTAGGAGCGTGTGGACATGCCAACCTCTGGGACCCCAGTCTCATCTCTGTGTCCATCAGCACACAGTAGGAGCTTTTGAACCATGCTCTGACGGAAGCAAAGCCAATTTGGAGGTCTACTGGCAGTTAATTTCTTTCCCTTAACCTAATCCTGCTATCTCTACATTTTAATTTCTTTCTCCTTACTCTTTCATGAAAGTTGAGCCAGGTGAAAGAATCCATTTATACAGTTAAATAAGAACTCCATTTAATTGTGCTACCGTGTGCTGATTCTAAAGGCAGATATGAAGGATGTAGGTTTGCAAAACTCGACAGTCATTTTTGAACATTGATTATGTGCCAGTCCCAGGAATATGGAATTTCCACGGCCCTCTCTGCTCCCAGGAGCAGTTTCTAGGGCCCAGTGCCCACAGGGAGGGCAAGGACGGAAGGTGTGCTCATGGGATCACAGCGCAGTGACAGGGGGACACCACAGGGTGTGCCACAGTTAGGGCAGCAGCTGGGCCCACAGCGTGTGCTGGGCTCAGTGGCAACCTGCAAGGAGAGAGGCTGAAAGGGTGACCCGGAGCATTCGAGGTACTCAAACGGGGGAGGCACCACACACCAAGGGGAACACTTGCCAAATTCAAACTCCCCAAAGGGCGTAGAATGCTCAGGAGCCCAGCAGACATGTGCCTGGTCACCACGCTGCATCCCGAGCAGACACTACTAATCAAGCAAAACCCTAAGCCCCTGGAAACTCTGAGCTGAGCTTGGACTCTCTCCCCAGAGGGGGATCTAGGAAGCTGCCACCACAAAAGCCAGAGCAGGAGGTGAGAAGAGGAAGAAGACCCAGACCACACAGTTAGGGATGGGCACAGCGTCACTGCCCTCCAGGCAGAAGAGAGCTCGGCCTCCATTCTGGTATGGAGACTGTCCGGCATCACAGCATGGAGAGCATGGTGGGGGAGGGGGCACAGACGGGGTTGGAGGGCAGGGAGAATAGGTAGGGCCAGCTGCTGGGAGCCCAGGCTCTCACTGGGAGCCCTGGAGCGGTGGCCCTGAAGGGACAGGAGATGGCACAGGTAGGAGGAAAGGATGGGGGGGGGACAGGGTGCGTCATAACATGAAAGCCCACAGGTGAGAGTGCAAGCTTGGAGAAGGAGGCTTCGAGCCCTCTGTCTGCGCTTCCCACCGTGACAGCCAAGGCAGGGTGGACAAGGGGAGGGGTGTGGAGGGGGCGGCAGGCCCGGTACCTCACTCGAGCATGTGGCTCACGCTTCCAGAACGCAGGAGGAAGAAGTGGAGTCAGCAAATCTCAGCACGGAGACACGGGGGCTTCCACGACAGGCTCGCAGGGTGGCCTCTTGAGAGCTGCCCAGCAGCCCCAGCAAGGGTACAAGACAGGCCACTGGAACGAGGAGAGAAAGTGAGAACCACTTGAAGTGCAGGCAGCAGGCCCCACGCACGCGGCCCGGGCGCCATCATCCCACCCTCCCAGCTTCGGCCTCACTAAAGCTGCTACCTGCTGTGCTGTGCTACCCAGCTTGCCAGGCCCGATGTGGATTCCAGCTGAGGCTGAAGCTCTGCAGCTCCTGGAGTGACTCGTGTGGACTTGGAGATGCCCGTGGCCCCCGTGTGGTCGCAGCCCTGACCATGCTGGAGCGTGGCTAAGGCTCTGACACCAGCCAGGCCCCCCTAGCCCAGGCTGTGGGGCATCAGGCCGGCTGGACCCTCCCACAGACCAAGCCTCCCAGCTGGCGCTGTCCCCCACTTAGTGCTGAAAGGGGATCCGGGTCAGCCCGGTGCAGCCGGCGCCCTGGGCCAGCGCCGGCTCTGCACTCAGCCCTACCTGTGCTCTTCCAAGTGAGGCAGGCAGATCTTTGCCTGTGTTCTCTTAGGGATGGACCAAGCTACCCACCACCCTGTTTTTGTGGTTCCCGGAGAGCTCCTCTGGCTTGGCGGAGCCATCACAGGAAAAAGACAACAGAACTGCTCCCTCCCAGCAGGGCGGGTAGCTCGCACAAAGAAACCTGCTCACCTTTAACAAAGCCAGCGAAGCCACTGCACACTGCAGCCTTCAGGGTCAGGGTGGGCACCCAGCATCCTGGGCGAGAGGGAGCCAGGGCTGCCAGTGCAGAGACAGCCAGCTAGGAAGCAGCAGCTGCAGAGGAGAGTTCCCCTGCCTTGGCTTTGCTGCTCCGAATTTACCGTTCGCTTCCTTGGGCTTGGCCGGGATCCCAGCATCCCTGGGCCTGCCGTCCTGAGAGGGTCACACCCTTCTCAGAGAACGCGGGAGGCCATGCTCTAGCTGCAGAGG
>PVJA010037936.1:0-20048 GCA_004027025.1 Myocastor coypus
GGGGATCGAACCGCAGTCCCTGCAGCCGCCCAAGCTTTCCCAAGCAGGCACTTTAGACCACTGAGCCATCCCGCCAGGCTCCCAACTGGCAAATTTTTCTTTGCCTTTCTTTAGGCTGTCTATCCTCTCAGTTGTTTCCTTTGCTGTGCATAAGCTTTTTAATTTGGTATATCCCCATTTGTTGATTCTTGGAGTTATTTCTTATACAGTTAGGGTCCTGTCCAGAAATATTTGCCTATCCCCTGATTCAAAAGTTTCACCTAACTTATTTTCTAAAAGAGTTAGTGTTCTGTTTTAATATGTAGGTCTTTGATCCATTTTATTTATTTACTTACTTATTTACTTATTTTGTCTTTTTTGAGACAAGGTCTCCCTATGCAACTCAGGCTGGCCTTGAGCTACCTTTTGTAGCCCAGGCTGGTCTCGAACTTGCACCAGTCCTCTTGCATCAGCCTCCCCAGTGCTGGGATTACAGGTGTGTGCCACCACACCTGACCATGATGGTTTATTTTAGATTCATTATTCTGTTATGTGGTAACTAGTTTTTTGGGCACCATTTGTTAATAAGGCTGTCTTTTCTCCAGTGTATGTTTTTGGGTCTTTTGTCAAAGGTCAGAGGGCTAAATGTGCCTGGGGCAGTTTCTGTACTCTCTATTCTGCACCATTGATCCACATATCTATTTTGTGCCAGTACTATGCTGTTTTTATTACTGTAATTTTGTAATATAACTTGAAGTCCAGAAATGGAATGACCCCTGTTTATTCTTGTTGCCTAGGATTGCTTTTGTGAAATATTTCAGCTGCTCACTTAGAAAGTTTGTGGTGACTCGGCTTGCATGGTAGCAGAGAGTTCTACAAGCCCATTGTGGCACACATGCCATAGATTTACCACCACTGATGTAGTACATCCGCCCTATTTCTCTTTTTGTAAACATACATGCATATATATATATATGTATACATGTAAATGTACATATACATATACGTACGTGGAGTTGGGGCTGGCACAGCATGTGGTGCCAGGGATCAAACCGCAGTCCCTGCAACTGCCTAAGCTTGCCTAAGCAGGTGCTTTAGACTGCTGAGCCATCTCGCTGGCCCCTGAGCCATCTTGCTGGCCCTTGTCTTCTATTTCTCATACTCATGTGTTATGGTTTCTATCTGGATGTACCTGTAGAGCCTCATGCACAGGTAGGCAAGGCACTGGAAGAGGACTGAGCCCTTGGAGCACAATAACACTTGCTATTAGGAGATAGGTCTTGGTCCCAGTTAGTAGAGGCAGGTCCCTGGGCTAGCATGACCTAGAAGGGTATATCTCCCTTCCCAGTTCCTCCTTTCTCTGCTTTCTGGCTTCCATGACATGAACAGCTTTCTTCCACTCAGGCCCTTCTGCCATGCTGTTTCTGTGTTTAAGCATGCTAAAGAGGTACTGAAACTTTCTGAACTATAAGCCAAAATAAGCCTCTTCTCCTTTAAATTGCAGGTGTCTAGTATTTTTGTCCCAACAACAGAAAAAGTGACTAAGACATCATGCTTTCCATTGATCTTTTTATATCAACTATTTCTGCTTGCTTTCTTATACTTTTTCCCAGAGTGATCATTCATGTCTTGTAATGACTTGCTTTATTTAACTCAGTTTCTTTTTTGTTTCTTCCTTCTTCTTTTTTTTTTTTTTTTTTGGCAGGACTTGGGTTCAAACTCAAGACCTTGTACTTGCCATGCAGGCACCTGTGCCACAGAGCTATCTCCCCAGCCCCTGGTAACATTCTTTATTGGTTCTTTTTCAATTTTTTGAGCTTGTTGAACATGCTATGCACTTGTTAAACATTTGGATCATTTGGTTTTTAAATTGTCTGTACCTTCCTGTGTTTCAGTCCTTGAGATCAGCTTTTGGTCATTTCAGGGGTTCCTGCTCCTCTTGCCTTCCTTTCTCATGTTTCGGTTGGATTCTGTCTGATTGGTTGATTGATATTTTTTTTGAGATTAGGTCTCACCCTATAGTGCTGGCTGACCTTGAACTTACAGCAGTCCTGCTCCAGCCTCCTGAATGCAGGTATTATAGGAGTGTGCCACCCACCTAATGTTCCTATTGTTTTGTACTACCAGTTAAAGATCATTTAGGATAAACTATCAGTACTGTAATTTCCTTAGAATCTGTCTCTCTTCGAGATGTTCTTGGGTTTAATTATATTTTGGTGATTATACTCTCTTCAACCTATTCATTATAACATCTGATGGTCTTCTTACTGCCTAGCCTTTTTTGGGAGTCTTGATACCCATCACCACTCAGAGAGGAGAAAATGAACCACAGCAATATTGATGACACAAAGACAAATAAGCTTTCAGATATTGGCATATAGTAAAAACCAATTAGTTAAAAGCGACAACCGTGCTACCATAAACAATAGTAAAGAAATAGAAGTCCAAGAAAAAAACAGTTCTTTTTTTTTTCAGGACTGGAGTTCAAACTCATGACCTTGTGCTTACCAGGCAGAAACTTGTGCCATGGAGCTATCTCCCCAGCCCCAGAAAAAAACAGTTCTTGACATACTATAAGAATAATTAATATAGTTGTATAACCTTAATAATAGAAAAGATAGCTACAGTAATAATGTAGACACAGTGTTCTACCACTGGGGAGACTGAGGCAGGGGGATCACCATGAAGCCACTCTGGGCTCCAAGATGAGTTTAAGGACAGCCTAAACTACATAGTGAGACCCTGTCTCTTAAAAAAAATATATATATAGACACAGGACAAAGTAGTATTAAAATATAGCAAATATCTACTGAAAACAACAACCATACCACCATTAACAATAGAGAAGAATTTAGTAATAATAGCATAGAGTCAACTAAATAGCTAAAAAATGATATACCTTAATAGTAATAATAAAAATGGAAGATATGGTAAGGGGAAATGAAGTAGAAATGGAGAAAAGATGAGATTAAAAAGTAAAAGAGGGCCAGCGAGGTAGCTCAGCAGTCTAAAAGTGCCTGCTTAGGCAAGCTTAAGCAACCACAGAGACCAAAGTTTGAACCCTGGCACCACATGCTGCACCAGCCCCACCCCCAGGGCAGGCTGAGCCGACAATAACATAAATAAATAAAAGTTAAAGAAAAAAAAAAAAGATAGGGAGCTGGGGAGATAGCTCCGACACACAAGTGCCTGCTGGGCAAGTGCAAGGTCGTGAGTTTGAATCCCGGTCCCACAAAAAAAAAAAAGAGTAAAAGAAACTTGGGCTGGCCAGATAGTTCAGTGGATTAAAGCGCCTGTTTAGATGCAGGGATTGGAGTTTGATCCCCAGAGTGCATGTTGGCCCTGCCCCCAGGACACACTGAGACAGTGGTTAAGACTGGGTGTGGAGGCTGAAAACTGGAGCATCACTGGGAATCCAGTCTGTGTAGTGAGACCCGTAGAACCTGTACTAAATACATTTAAAAAAAAAGAATAGCAGAAACTTAATAGAATTAAATAAAAGTAACAGAAAAGAGTAAAAACAAAGGGCAAGGGCCTGGCAGGATGGCTCAGTGGTCTAAAAGCGCCTGTTTAGGAAAGCTTAGGCTGCAGGGACCACGGTTCGATCCCCAGCACCACATGCTGCACCAGCCCTGCCCTCAGGGCAGGCTGAGCCAGCCATAAAAATAAACAAACAAACAAACAAAGTTCTGAAACAAGAAAAAAAATTAAAAAAATAAAAAAAAACAAAGGGCAAAAGACAGAGGAAAAAAGAATCCCCAAGAGAAGCAAAAAGACAAACAGGAGCCAAAAAAATCCCTCCCTGTTTGGGTGCATGGTTTCTTTCCAGGACTATGGTGTTAGAACTTACCACATATGGGTTGGGGGATAGTCACATACAGGGCCAGTTTTATTTACTTGCCCCCTTTTTGCTGTGTGAATTCTGAATCCTGCCCACCTTCCCTTCTGGGTATGGGCAGTCAGCGGTGCCTGCCTTACGCTGTCTTCACTCTAACTGGATTTTAGCTTTTGTTTGTGCCCTTCTGTATACCTCAAGTCACAGATCCATCCCACTCTGGTAGCTTCATGGCCTGTGGGTTCATGAGGTACCTCACTTGCTTCAGAGGCCTGTCTGTCCATGCACCACAGAATGTGGCAACTATCCAAGCAAAGGCATATTGCTGATCACACTGGCAGATGGAAAAGCAAAGGGACCTCTGAGCTCTATGCTGGAAGCAGGCAGTGAGGAGAGGCGAAGCAGTCTTCTGCATTTAATGTCAATACTTTCAGACCCAGAATCCTTCAGAAAACTATGCAGTTGGCTTGGCTTCTCACAACAGAGGGTTGGACTGTTTTTCACAGCCTGAGCTTACCACTGCTTAAAACTCTCAGGGGATCTGTGACAAGCCCACCCCTCCTCTATGACAGTCTTTTGTACTCACCTAGTCACTGTGATAGGGTGATCCCAGAAACCCTAAAATATAACTATTCAGTTACTCCTAGTTCCCTGAGTAGTTCAGTCTTAAACAATAAGCATTTTCCCCAAATGGCATCTGACTATACCACTCCCAAGTATGGAAGAATTTCCAGCTCTATCCTGCTATGTGGAGTAATTTTCAGAGTAATACCTCATGCTATATTTGCAGCTTACAATAATTGTAAGATTTTCTTGGGGCTAGTGCTTTATGGGCTGCCAAACCTTTTGGGGCCAACTTGGGAACTGATTCCACTTGGGGTTGCCAAACTTCTCTGGGCTTACCTGGAAGCCACGGTTAATGTTCCAGGATGCTGCTTTCTTTTTCTCTGTACCAGCTACAGTTTCTCTGTGAATTCTAGTTCTCATTTAGGCTTTTTTTTTGACTCCCAGAGTGTTACCTTTTTGTCTTTTGCTGAGTTGTTGTTTTGTATGTGTCTCAATTCCAGCTTCTGGAGAAGATGTATATTCATTTCTTTGCACATGCAACAACTATGTGCTTCCTCTGCTTGTTACAGATAAGATTAAGGGAGATAAAATGGGAATAAATACCACCACATACTGGGCATCAAATAAGCTTTCAGTAATGGTAACTCCTGTTCCTATTTCTATTCATACTGGAGGCAAAAGAATGGATGTCATAACTGCAAGTTTTCTTGATTGGACAGCTGAGGTGTCTGGATCATGAAAGTTAGTGTCTTCTTTTTATAGTTATGTTTTGGATATTAGAGGCTTCCTAATGGCTTTTGGTGGTCTGTGGCCCTGATAGCAGATCTCACTCTCCCATTGATGCATCATTTTATGAACTGTTGTGAAACATCTCTCCTTCCCTTCATCTATAGTTTTTCATTATTACGGTATTATTGATTACTTGGAACCAAGGTCTGATTTCCTCTTCAAGCATTCATGCTTTTCATTTTGAATGTCCTTCCATGTGATGCCTGAGCTACAAATAGAGGTTTAGGCAACTCCCAATTATACCGCATGTGAGCAATTCACTCTAAGGTAATCTGTGTGCCAGGCTGGCTTCCCACATCAGCTGAGTGGATTAGTCTCCTCTTTCAATTATTCAGCAGTACAAGCAATTGGGAGCTGGCACGAGGATGTGAAGGCCACGAGGTCATCTCCTGCTGTTCTCAGTTGCTCAGCCCTGCCAGTGGTGATGTTTCAGAGGAACTTGGAGGCTTGTAGAGAAGATCCCACAGGGAGAGAACAAGGTGGTGACACGCCGTGCCGTAGAAGGATGAGAGCTCTCAAATGACAGACGATGCTGCCAACTGCAGGGCAGAGAGCTGAGGGGGGGCTATGTATCAAGTTTGCCTTTCTCCTTTGAGCCAGAGGGAGACTCACCACTGGAACCAAGTTCATACATTTTTAGAAACATTTTTGTTTTGTTTTGCTTATTACTAGGGATTGAACCCAAGCATGTCACACACTGAGCTCTAGTACACCATATCAACAGAGCTAAAGTGAAAAAAATCACATGATTATATAAATAGATGCAGAAAAGGCATTTGACAAAGACCAACACCCACTCATGATACACAAAAAAAAAAAACTATATAAAATTGGAAAAAATGGCCTATACCTGGATCTTACAAGAACCATCTATGATAAACCACCAACCAATATCTTATTAACTGAAATCTTTCACTCTAAAATCAGGAACGAGACAAGGATGTCCATTATCATCATTCCTAGTCAATATAGTTCTGGAAACGGCAGAGCAATTAGACAAGAGGAAAAAAAAGGAATAAAAATAGGAAAGGAAAAACTTACACTATCATTTTTTGAAGATGACATAATACCCTACATAAAAGACCCCTAAAACTCCACCAAAACCTTGAAATTTAATATCCAAATTTAGCCAGGGATTGAGCTCAGCAACACAGTACCTGCCTGGCAAGCACAAGGTCCTGAATTTGCTTCCTGGTACCAAAAAAAGCAAAAGAAACAAACAAACAAAATCTAAATTTAGTTAATGTAGTGGACTACAAAGTCAGCACTCAGGGTCAGGGAGATACCTCAGCAGTCTAAGCACCTCCCTGGCAGATGTGAGGACCTGGGTTCCACCCCCAGTACCCCATGCCATGCTGGCCTACACTGAGCTAGCCACCAAAAACAGGCATGGTGGCACATGCCTGTAATCCCTGTACTGGGGAGGCTGAGACCAAAGGATCACTGTGAGTCTGAGCTGTATAGTGAGACCCTGTATCAAATGAATACATAAATAAATGATTAAAAAAAAAAAGTCAGCACTCAGAAATTCCTATACATACAGAACAAACTCACAGAGAAATTAGGGAACATACACCCTTCACAGTAGCACCTAAAAAAATAAAATACTTGGGAATCAGTCCAACAAAGGAGATAAAATATGTGTACAGAGAAAATTATAGTACCCTAAAAAAGGAGATCAAAGAAAATAGTAGAAATAGATATCCATTGCTCTTGGATAGGAAGAACCAACATAATGAAAATGGGCATACTCCCAAAACTGCTATACAGATTTAATGCAGTTTCAGTCAGTACACATTAGCATACCTCACAGATCTAGAAAAAACATTCCTAAAATTCGTATTGAATCAGAAGATACCTGGAAAACAGGCCTGAGGATCAGTGGAACAGAAGATGCAGATGCAACCTCATGCACATTTGGTCAACTTTCCTTTGACAAAGGAGGCAGACATGTTCACTGGAAATAGTCTCTTCAATATATGATGCTGGAAAAGCTGGCTCTCCACATACTGAAGACTAAAACTAGACCTATATCTATCACCATGCACTAAAATAAAAAGTGATTCAAATCTGGCCTGGGGAGATAGCTTAGTGGTCTAAGCGCCTGCCTGACAAGTACAAGTTTCCAACATTGATCCCTGGTACCTCATGCCATGCTATGCAGGACCCGGGAACCCTAGGCACACTTGCCAGCCACTGAAAGTGGACATCGTGATGCACTCTTGTAATCCTAGCACTAGGGAACCTGAAACAGGAGGATCACTACTGGTCCAGAGCTGTGTGGTGAGACCCTGTACCAAATAAATTATTTAAGTAATTTTAGACATAAGACTGTCTCAAAAAGGCAAAAAAAAGAAATTTTTTTTTAAATTAACCAACACAGGGGCCCGGCGGGATGGCTCAGTGGCCTAAAGCGCCTGCTTGGGAAAGTTTGGGCGGCTTCAGGGACCACAGTTCGATCCCCGGCACCACATGCTGCGCCAGCCCTGCCCTCAGGGCAGGCTGAGCCAGCCATAAAAATGCGTAAATAAACAAATAAAGGCTCTGAAACAATAAATAAATAAATAAATAAATAAATAAATAAATAAAATAAAAAATAAAAATAAAATAAAACTAACCAACACAAGTATGGGGGGGAGGCTATGGAGAAAAAGGAGCACTTGTCCATTGTTGGTGGGAGTGTAGACTGGTACAACAACTCAGTGTGGAGATTCCTCAAAAAACTAGGATTGGTGTCCCATTCAAACCAGCTCTCCCCCCCCCCCCTTTTTTGCGGGACTGGGGTTTGAACTCATGACCATGCACTTGCCAGGCAGGCATTTGTGCCATGGAGCTATCTCCCCAGCCCCTTCAAACCAGTTATTCCCCTTCTGAGTATCTTCCCAGAAGTAAAAATATCATACCACAGAGACTATATGTGCACCCATGTCTATAGCAGCACACTTTGTAATGGCTAGTTCTTAGAAAGATCTTGGAAACAACCCAAATATCCATCAACCAAGGATTGGATTTTTAAAAATGTGGGGTTTTTATACAGTAGAATACTCAGTCATAAACAAGGATAAAGTGGAGACTTCTACAGGTAAATGCATACAAATTGAGACCACAATCATAAGTGAAATAAACCAGACTGTCTTGTCATTATGTTTATGTCTAGTTGTCCCCACAGAGCCTAATACAGTGATGGGGTGGTAGGCTTCAGAGTTTGTGATTAATTCATGATCCAATGATGGGAATATAGGTGAGTACTGCTGGGATTATGGGTATGAGTGCTACATCCACCCAGGGGCAGGTAGTCTGACGACAGTGTAAAGAAGGGAGAGAGCCTTGCTTCTGCCACTGTGGCTGCTCCCCATTTGCTCTTGCTGTTTTGCTGTTTTCTACTGCCCTGAACTGCTGCCTGTTGCCATGAGCCACTCTGCCTTGGCGACAGCTGGTTATGGACTGAAACCTCCACAAACTGTGAGCTAAATGAACCTTTCCTTCCTTAATTTGGGATGTCAGGGATTTTGACCCAGCAAGGAGAGGCAAGTTACTTTTCTCTGGTTGCTGGGACAAAATACCCAGTGCCCAAAATAAAGGACGATAAGGTCCATTTAGCTCATAAACTGTGGAGATTTCAGTCTGTAATTAGCTGGCTCCTGGGCAAGATATGGCACAGGGCACCAGTCCCAGGCCGCAGTAGACAACAAAAGCAGTGAGATCACCTGGGGAGAATAATCCAGTTTTCTTCCCTTATATTGTAAGCAAACTACCCCCACCCAGGGGTGTGAGCGTGTAGCACTCATGGTCCCTGGCTCCCTGCTGAATCACTTTAGGTTAAACCTAAACTTCTCAAGTTGACATAACAAACAACATCCTGGAACAGGATGGGTGTGTCCTTTTTACCCCAGGAATGACTTAGTTCAGCTTCTAGAAGTCTCAGGTTGACACAGTGTATCAATCATAACACAGACCCTTGTGTATAAACATCAGATTGTGAGAAACTAAACCAGTAAAATAGGATCCAAAATGTACAATAGATCCAGTGAATAGGGAAGAGACTCCTCAAAGAAAAAACAGTGATGTAGGAAAGGGAAAAGGAAGAAAGGGAAAGAAATTTATATATACACAAGATAGTGTGTATCAGCTAGTTTCTCTTAGTTGATTGAAAAGTTTGTGCTAATATTGTTTGAACAAGCTATGCCCTTATCTTACATTCTGAATAACTACCAAGAAGTCAATAACACAATGTATTAATTATTGTAACTCTCCTACTAACCTGTTTTGAAATACTTTTATTGATTTTTAAAAAGAAAAACATCTATTATTACATTTATAACGTGTGTGTGTGTGTGTGTGTGTGTGTGTGTGTGTGTATGCAGTTCAGGCTGGCCTTGAACTCACTTTTGTATCCCAGGCTGGTCTTGAACTCACACCAACCCTCCTGCCTCAGCCTCCCAAGTGCTGGGATTACAGGGGTGCACCACCACGCCCCCCTATAACATATTTTTTAATGAGAGAATGAGGGTATGAAAAAGAGGAAGTTTTCCTTTCAATTTACTCTCTTCACCTGCTTGAGATTTTGTTTGTTTTGGCTTTTTGACATGAACTCAGTTTATTTTCTAGTTAAAAGATATAAAATAATAAAATTAACATAGTTGGATTTTCTGGCATGAGCCCTTTGAACTCCTTTTTTTTTTTTTGTCTTTTTGAGACAGGGTCTCACTATGCAGTTCAGGCTGGCCTTGAGCTTGCTTTTGTAGCCCAGGCTGGTCTCGAACTCACACCGATCCTCCTGTCTCAGCCTCCCAAGTGCTGGGATTACAGGCGTGAGCCACCACACCCAGTGAGCCCTTTGAACTCTATGCTTTAAATCATGGTTATTCTCTAGGCTATTTTAGCCTCACAAATTACTTAAGCCCTAGTGGGTTTAAGTTTTAGGGTAAACTCAGTAGTTTTTTGCATCCCAGGAGCCAGGTAGCCAGTGAAACATTCTCTGGAATCAGGTGGCCAGCCTTATGGAAGGCTCATGTCCTCTTTAGTGGACCTAAACGAGCACCTCTCTCCTTGTCACCTGTGCTCCACCCCAAGGTTACCATCCTTCCTCTTAATCTGTACCCCTTGTTTCCCCTTGTCAAAGGAGCCATTTGTCTGCTGGACCCCAAGTTACTCTGATGTTACCATGTAGTTCCCTCTTGGCTCTGATTCAGATGCTATTTTGAGGTATATGGTTTGTCCAAGTTAGATAGTTTTTTTTTTTTTTTTTCAAGTTAGATAGTTTTGAAGGGTTAAGAGGGTTAGTTGTTCATTGAACTGTGACTCTAGGATTAAAAACTTATCATTTAGTGGGGCTCAAGAAGTCATTTGAGGGCCTGCCCTGCTGGCCCTGCTGCATGCTGAGACAGCAATTGAGACTGGGCATGGTGGTAATCCCAGCTCTTGGGAGGCTGTAAACACGCAGATCAGTATGAGTCCGATCTAGTAGTGAGGCCCCGAACACCTTGTTATTCCCTAAATAACAATAACAACAAAGTTGGTTGAGCTCAGTTTGGAGCACATATTCACTGAAGTTCACAGAGGCTAGTGATGAGATCCAACCTGTGTTTAGGAAATACAGGAGCAGAGCAGGAGGCAGGAGCTGTCTTTTCTCTGGAACTCTGCAGTAGCAGTGGAGCTGTCTGTGGAGCAGGAGTAGAGCTAGCTAAGAGACTCCCAGGCCCTCCAGGGCCATCCATGGGCAAGCTACTGTTCATGTTTGCTCAGACTTCTCCCATCTGGGCCCAGCATGGGCCCATTGAACCAGATTTTCCAGTGTAGCTCCAAGCACCAAGCATTAACCAGAACATTTAACTGTTCTGTATGGGAGCTGAGCTTCATTTCCTTGCATTTCTAGGGAAACTCAGTGAGCAGATATTAATGGCAGAGGAACTTGGTAGGCACATGATAGATTGTACCTCTGAATGTTTAGGAATGTGCAGAGCTTGGGAGCTGAAGCCTGATTCTGGTCTATCCTACTACGCAGCCCCCATTAAGCCCTGACCCCAGCTGATCTTAGAAGAGTCCTCCTGAACATGTCTTATCTCCCTCCAGGGACCCTGTCAGAGCTAATCCTGGGCTGTTGGAGGATATTATCATTTGTGTGGCCTGAAAGAGGCTTGATTTCTTGGAGACTTCCTAAAAGGGAAGCTGCTTTTTTTTTTTTTTTGCAGTAATGGGGACTGAACTCAGGACCTCGCACCTGCCAGACAGGCACTTATGCTGCTGAGCTATATCCTCTGGCCAGGAAGCTGTTCTGATAAATAACCAGTGGTAACTGTAGCTTTGGCTGGAGGTTGATGGAAGACTGAACAGTGTGCAGTAGGTCCTAAATCTGAGGAAGGAAGGCCTGGGACTCTTTAAGCCAGCCTGTGCTTTTACCTGTCATCCTTCCTCATTTGTCCTCATCATCTCTATGAGCTTGTTTTGGGAAAAGTGGCTGCCCTTCCCAGGAGGCACAGCTACCCTGTGGATCCATTGGTGTGGATAAGAGCAAAGCATCACCATCTTTGGCTCACATCAAAGGTGCTGAAGTTTCCAGGATGGAGGGAATTTATTCCTACCATGGAAGGAGATTCAAGTTAGTGAGTGTGGAAGCCCTTCAAGGACTTGGCTGGCTGGGGGGGGTCCCTCTGTATGCTTTGGTATTGTATAAGTTTGCTGAGTGGAACTATTGACACAAGGCTTGTGCTTAGGCTCTGGGGACAGATCTACAAAGTAGGATCAAACTGGATTTCATTTTTTTCAGACAGGGTCTCACTATGTAGTTTAGGTTGTCTTTGAATTCACTGTGTAACCTAGACAGTCCTGAAACTCACAGCAGTCCTCTTGCCTCAACCTTGCAACTCCTGAGATTATAGGTGTGTGCCACCATACTTGGCCAAACTGGATTTACCTTAGTCCCAGCCAGACTGTTGCAGAACTGGTCTGACTCCCAATCCAGACCCAAACAATGAGCTATCTAGTACACTGGCCTGAGGTGGTATAAAACTGGGTGGGTTCTATTTATGTTGTTTATGTTGCCTGGGGACTCTGAAAATATTATTTACTCCTCCTTTAGAAAGCAATGCTTTCCTTTGCTAATATCTTTACTAGAACTGTGAGGTTAGATTTTACCTTTTGATCTTTGTTCCCTATCTATTCACTTGCAAATTAGGATCAGTCAGCCATATGACCTAGACTAGCTATTCATAGTCCTTCTATCTGTGCAGTAATTAATCCAGAGGTGGGAATGTGACATAAGAAAGGCCAAAGTTCTTCCTTCGGATTCTATAGGGGACTGGGAAGATAGCTCAGTGGTCTAAGCACCTGCCTAGAAAGCACAAGAACCAGAGTTTAATCCTTGGTACTACGTGTTGTGCTGGCCCTGGAATCCCTGGGCACACTATGCAGGCCACTGAAATCGGATGTGGTGGCACATATCTGTAATCCCAGTGCTGGAGAGGCTGAAACAGGAGGATCACTCCGAGTCTAAGCTGTATAGCAAGACCTGTACAATAAATACATACATACATACATATATAAATACATAAATAAAATTTTTAAAAAGGAATTATATACATATTTTTTGGGAGGAAGAAGCTCTTTCTGGCGAGATTGTTGTGTTTAGCAGTTAGCAGTTGTCACAGGACTCACTCCTTCCTTATACAGAGAGGGAAGCCAGACCTAGAGGTACAACCTGTGCTTTTACCTCTGTCATCCTTCTTCATATTCCTTGAATCAGTTTGAATTTAGTTTCGTCACTTAAACAGAGTCCTGACTAAATGCAACACAATTTCTGGGTGGTCTGTTTGCTTCCTGGTGGCTAATGTCCTGTCCAGGCAAGGTGCTTCCTTGGTGTTATTCTGTCCCTAACACTGTGCTTTGTGCACATTAGGTACTTGCTTCATGGTCATGTGTGTGTGTGTGTGTGTGTGTGTGTGTGTGGTAACTTCATCCTCATCATTTGCCACCAATATCTGGAAGTAGAGGCCTGATCCTGAGTTTCTCCCTGTACCTGCTTTTGTTGGTATCTGTGAATCCTGTTAATCTGTGCATGCATTTTTGTCTCCTTTCCTCTCTGCCTCAGCTTTGGCAGAGATAAATACAGTCTGTCAGTCTGACTTTGTAAGGGCTTTGCCAGCCACACCAGTGGTGAGGAGTTTTGGCCTATCTCAGGCTGCCATCTTCCAGATGGAGATAGGAGCACATATTCCCATGGCACAATGCTGTTTGCAGCCACAGGTCTGATTATCTCCCTCTGAGACCAGACTGTCTTCTGTGCCCAGCTTGAGCTAGTGTTGGATTTATTGTGCTTACAACATCAGGGCAGTGTTAGAGGTTCTTGCCCACTGCTTCTCTCTCAGACTGTTTGTGCCAGCTGCAGGCTCTCATGAGCCTGTTAGGTGTCTCTCTGTGGCAGATTCATAGTTCCATATTTTTATTTAATTACATACTTTTACAGCTCTTAGAATAAATCTAATTATCCATCTGTTATGCTACATTATGCTACTGCAGTTCATGCAATTCCTTCTCATTGTATGATATTTGTCAACTTGACCTTGCCCTCTTCCAGTGTTCTTGTTCTGTGGTGTGGCTCAGCACCACCTCCTCAGCAGCTCTCCAGCATCAGGCCCCTAAACTGAGCTGACGATCTTTGAGTCAGTGGTCAGTTGAGCTTAGAGTATTGGAGGAAGAGGAGAGTGGCCAAGGAGCCATCTCCCAGCTCCTGTTGTCCTGACAAAGTTCTGGAAAGTTGGGTTGGAGTTGATGTGACATAAAAGAAAGCAGAAGTTCTAGCATAGAGTTCCAGTCTTTAGCCAGAGAGGTTATCAAGGGTGGCAGCCAGGCAAGGTCAAGCTAAAGAGAGGCAGCATGGCCCTATCTGCAGGCCACTGGCAGCCTTCGTCATCGCTGCTCTACCAACTATATTTGGACTGGTTTTACATATCACAAGGGTAGATATTATTTGCTGGAGATGATCTCAGGATGTAGGTTACTGCTCCCCAAATCTTTTTTTCTCCTCCTGCTGCCTAAATTTCTATTAATACCATGAGGGATTAATCTCTTGGTTTTATACATTACTTTTCTTTGTGGGCAGGTATAGCTATTCTGAGGAGGGAAAATGGGGGAGAGTGGTGTCAGTGAACACCTCCACTGTTTCCCTTTCCTCAAACAGCCAGGGACTGTGCAGCAATGTGGACACACTGGGTGTTGGTCAAACAATCAAACAGAGAAAGAGGGGAAGGGAAAGAGAAGGTAAAATTCAGGACATGGGCTGGAATTTGTCCTCTACTCTTAGAGTGCAAATGGAAGAGAGAAAGTGAGGAATGTTGTGTACATAGTTTGTCCCCATGCGTAGTTACAAGGCTCAATACACCCAGCCTCAGTACCCTGGCAGGAAGCAAAGTGCTGGCCTCAGTTTTCTAGGCAACTCACATGTGGCATTTGCCAGGCCTTGGGCTAGACCATCTCCAGTGAGGTTGCAGGTGAGCAGGCGACAAGGCACAGTCATTGCATTCAGGGAGTTCCTGGTTTAGCAGGTAAAACAGCCTTTGATCAGTCTGATAAAAGCCAGAAAGAATGAGGTAGAATAGAAACCCTATGAGATGAGGTGATGTGTGAAGGTGCCTCTGAAGAAATGGTGTTTGGGTTGAGTCTTGGGTTAGGAACCAGCCAGCTGAAGCTGGGGCCTGGGATGGCCCTAGGGAAAGGCCTGGCAGACAGAAATTGGAGAGCACAGCTCAGTGGAGTTAAGAAAGTCACTGGGGCAGGAGGCCCTCTTCACATCACTCTTGGCACGGAGATTACCATGGCTTATGGGGTCTAGTGCGGGTTCCCAGGTTCTTGTGTGCAACTGACAAAGAGCTGGACATAGCACACAAAGGCAAAGAAACAGTGGCAAAGTTTATTAAAATGATAGTATGCTCAGAGTGAGCAAGTTAGCACCAGAAAAAGAAAACTGGCACAGGCACTGAGGGTGTGGGGTATGGGTTTAAGTGTCCTGCCTGCTTTAAGGTGCCTTCCATGTGTTGGGGATGGGGGTGTCCTCCAAACCATGATTGACAGGATTGTTGTTGGGGTGCTGAGTCATGTCTGATGCATCTGTTGTACAGGTGTTTACCTGTAATTTATCATTGTATCTATAAAATGTGGTGTATATGTGTGAATGTTCAATGAGTTCCAGGGAAAGAAAGGTTACTCTAGGTCAGCAGTGGCAAACCTGTGGCACAGGTACCACAGAAGGCACACACAGTCCTCTCTGCTGTGTGTGCAAACTAAGTCACCTGAGCATCTCCCCAGCAGCCAAGCATTCAGGTTTAATTGAAGTGTGGTACTTTGTGATAAATAAGTAGGTTTTGGGTTGCACTTTGGCACTTGGTGTCTTTCAGAAGGTTCACCATTGCTACGCTAGGTCATACAGGGAGATCAGAGAGGTCTAATGTGCCTGTGTCTCTGTTGGGAATTTTTGGAATTTCTCAGGGAGTAGGGCAGATCTTTGTTACTCTTCCCTGGAATGGGATCAAGGCTTGGGTGTATAGCCCCACAGTGAGTGGAGGGGAGTAGTCCCCCAGCCCCTAGTTGTGCTGTATTATTGATGAGGTCATTTTCAGAAGATTTCCTGAATAGAATCACTGAGGCTACTAAGGTTACAAAATACATACTTCATTAGCCAGGGGAGGATCTGAGTGTGGCATGGGCTTCCCATGGCAGAGGTTCTGTGGTTAAAGGATGTGTGTTCTGAGCCTCATCCTCCCCTGCTGCATTCCCATCCCCTCCCCACTCCTGCCCCACTGTCCCTTATGAAAGGCTTTCAACTTAGATGTGGGCCCAGGTGGGAGGGAACTCATTATAGTCCAGTGATCAGGCCCTGCATTTTCCCTTCCAGGTCAGGAGTTGGCAGGCATCAAAGACTGCAAGAGCAGCCCACAGAACTTCACCCTCTATGAGCACACTCCAGTCCTGTCCATGTGGCCTCTTTAGCTAAGTTTTTCCCCCCAGAGCCTCTGGTGATTTTTTTTTTTTTAATAAGTTTCTCCTCATTTCAACAAGAAAAATTCAATGACTAATTGCTGATATTTTTTCCCTGGAGTTTATTTATACAGGCTGTCATGTTGGGGGTGGAGGAGGATGGGCTCTAGTCGGATATGTGGGGGTGCTGGTCCTTGCTCCTGCCATCATTAGGCTGAGGCCCGTGTGGCATTGATGTCTACACTTTGTCTTTATTCTTGTATTTTTTTTTTTTTTTTTCATTTCGACATTTGGTTCTTTGAACATCTAAAATCCCTTTTATGCCTCTCATCTCCCACAGAAGATTGTTGTATTTTGTCCCCCACTGAAACTGCTTTTTCCTTTTGTCAGATTTCTTACTTTCTTCTATATTGTATTTTGATCAGTGTGGTCATGTAGGTCTGGGTTTTATTGGGAGCCTTACATCTTCTTGGCAGTGACCCTGAAGGCCTGGTCTTCTTGCAAAAGCTGGGCTCTGCCTCAGGCTCCCAATGCTGATCTTTTCTGTCCAGGGTAGGGAGACAGCTTGCTGTCACTTAGTTGTCCTCAGATCCAAGCAAGAATCAGAAGCACCTGGGAGGCTTGTTACAGTATAGGTGCTTGGCCCCTCCCCTACAACCTCTGGTCTAGTCAGGCTAGTTTGGGCCTGAGAATTTGCATTTAAGTCTAGTTCCCAGACCACAAATGGTCCTACTGGCCAGAGAGCTGATTTTGAAAGCCATTGCTGCTGGCTATGGTGGCCCATGCCTGTAATCCTGGCACCTTGAAGGTTGAGGCAGGAGAATTGCTGTGAATCTGAGGTTATCCTGGGCTGCACAGTGAATTTAAGGCCAGCTTGAACTACAGAGTGAGGCTATCTCAAAAAAACAAAACAAGCGGGGCCAGGCAAATAGCTAAATGGAATAAGTGCTTGCCTGGCAAGCACAAGGTCCTGAGTTCAATCCCTGGTACCACAAAAAACAAAACAAAATAAAAACTAACCACTACCATTAGAGCTATTTTTCTTTCCCCAAGGGACTGATTTGTTCCTATATATTCTATATCTGGCTCCAAAACTAAATGATGGAGAATGTTGGCAGTAGCATCATGTCAAACACTTGGAATGATTCCAGTTGCCCTATTTTTGCCGCTCCTTGCTGAAGTAGCCTGGCTTCTTCACAAACAATAGAGGTGGAGTCAGACTCCTAGCCTTTCAGTTAGTAGCTTGTCATGTAGATTCTACCAGTAGAGTCTTGGTCTCTTAGCTTCCATGCTAGAACTTTTATGATTCATCCACTTACAGACTCTGTGACCTTGGAAAAAAATTACTTTCTGTGACTCAATTTATAACATATTAAAATACAGTATACTGTTATTTTCCCATCTCCGGGATAACATGCCACTCACAACTTAGAAGAGAGGTTTGTTTTTTGGCTCATGGTTTTCAGGGGATTAGAAAGCCACTTCTATAAGATGTTTGATATTCAGAAAGACAGTGACATTAAGCTGAAGTACTTACATTATAGAGTAATGGTATCACAAAGCTTTTCTTCTGGAAGGTTAAGAATGTAGGTTTACAGACTAAAAATTAGAGAAAAAGAAGGACTACAAGGATTGCTAACATTTTGGCCCTAGCCCTTCAAGGTCAGTGAGGACTCAGGACATAAGAGAACCTATGCTGTAACATTCTATAACTCAGTGGTTTCCCAAATTTTCTGTTTAAGGAGATTATGAGGCCACAGAGGAAAGGGATTGATAACATATAGTGTGCCTAAGGAGAGACACCTAGAGAGACAACATTCTCTTGGGCTTTCACAAAGAGCAAACTGGTCGAGCAATGGCTGTGACTCATCCAGATGGCTAACACTGACACCAGTTTTATAAAGCACTGTACATAGTTTCAAAGTAAATCCTGAGGGGATTTGACTGACCTTGGGAGATATGAAAGTTCCATGTTTTGTTATACAGGTCTTGCTCTAACTTGCCCTTAACCACCCAGCAGAAAAATTTAACCACAAGGCATAAAATGTAAAGATAGATTCGTATGCTAAGCTGTCAGAGGCTTAAATCAACAGCTTTGGATATTGCCAGTTCTGCCAGTAATCCATTGTGATTATGGAATACTGGATTATGTATGCAACTACTTTCTCTTAGTTCAATGAGAAGAAATTTTTTGTACCAGCAATGTTTAGAAAAATTATCACATCTATATCCAATGGTCTATATAACTACTACAAGGATGATATGCATTGTATCAATTATTAGGAATGTACTACTAACGTGTTTTGAAAATATCACATTGTTATCTCTTATTAAAAGTAAAATAAAATAAAAAAGACAGCCATTTCAGTTTGAGGGAATGGTACAAAGGACCTATGTGGACAGCATTTGCCTCTAGGAACTGAGGATGGCACAGGAGTGCATAGGCTGGGTCAGTGTGTGAAAAGTAAGATGAGGAGGGAAGGCACTAAGAAGGCAGGGCAGTGCCTCAGGAGCCAACATCTGGTCAGTTTTTTAAGAACTACTGTGATTAAGGCCCTTCTGCTTGACCCTAGACTGGCCCCTGGAAGATTGGCTTGGAAGGGGTAAGATTCATCTGCTGGTATTTTTCTCTTTCTGCCTTTCTTCTGCCCTCTAACTTGGGGCAGTTGCAGAAGCAGCTGGAGTTTTCTTAAGTAGACAACCAGCCCTGATGCTGCTAATAATAATATTGGACATATTAAAAACTATATTCCAGGAGAGTTTTCTTTGATATCTCATTTAACTCTCAGAATGGTATTATGAAATAACCCTTATTTTACAGAAAAGGAAATTTGGGCAGGTGGGTATGATACACAATAATCCCAGTACTCTGGGGGACTGAGAAGGAGGATTGCAAATTAGAGCCTTGCCTCAGCAACTTACTGATTTGGCAAAACCCACAGCAATATATGTGTACCATGATTATGCAGTACGACTTGTGATAGCAAATCCTGGAAATAACCCAAATGCCTATCAACTGGGGAATAGTTTAAAAAGATGTGGTATTTTTATACAATGGAGTATTACTCAGCTATAAAGAAAGATAAACTCAAGGTATTTATATGTAAATGGATGCAACAAGAGACAATACTCATAAGAGAAATAAATCAGACCCACATGTGTAAATGTCATATTGTTTCTCTAGTATAAGACCCTAAAAGAGTAAATAAAATCCAAAAGATTAAATAGATTTTGTGACAGGGAAAGAAGCTGCTCAAAAGGAAAGAACAACTGGGATTAGAGAAAAAAGAAAGAAAGAAGGAGGAAGAAAATTACACACACACACACACACACACACACACACATGTGTGCGCACACACAATAGCTAAGATAATTGTACTACTAATTTCTCTTAGTTCATTGAAAGTAATAATGCTTAATTTTTTGACCAGTTTTACATGCTTGTATCTGGTAATTTGAAAAACTACTTTGAAGACAGCAATATATAATATATAATAATCATTGTTAGTTGCTATCATCTTGGTCTTTGAAATTTTGTCAGGGCTGGGGATATAGCTCGGTGGTATAAGTGCCTGCCTGGCAATAAGAAGGTCCTGAGTTCAATCCCTAGTACCAGAAAAAAAAAAAAAAAGGGGAAAGGCTGGGGAGATAGCTCTGTAGCACAAGTGCCAGCCTGGCAAGTGCAAGGTTGTGAGTTCAAATCCCGGTCCCACAAAAAAAAAAAAAAGAGAAAGAAAGAAATTTTGTATTGTTTCCAATGGTCTTTTAAAATTATTTTTTATTCCCTAAAAAACAAACAAACAAAACCAGAGCTAAGGCTATACCCCACAGTGAAAGCCCTGTGTTCAGTCCCAAGTAAGGGTGGTAGCGGGTGGAAAGCTTAACAAAGATGGATTAGTTATTCTGTCCA
>PVJA010037937.1:0-19927 GCA_004027025.1 Myocastor coypus
GAAAGAGTGTCAGAACTAGAACACAGGTATGCCTTTTGTGATCAATTAATAGCTACTTTAAAAACAATGAAAGACATAAAAATATTCAAAGATTAACTGAAATTAATGAAAAGTAAAAAGACAGAGCAAATGACCTAAAAACTCCTTTACTGAAATAATAGCTGAAAACTTTCCAAATATGGAACTACATTTCAACATCAACATATAGAGCCTTACACAGTCATGACTAGAAAAGAACTTCTCCAACTTCTCCAGGATACATCATACTCAGAAGCCCAACACAAGAACAAAATCTTAAAAATGGTTAAAGAAAAGCAATTAATCATTTATACAGGTAAAGGAATGGATCACTTACAAAGCTAAATCCCTTATAGTTACAACTTTGTTAATACAATTATTAAAGGCAGTGAGAGTGAAATTTTCCAGTCCCTAAAAGAATAAAACTTATACTACAACTGACACATCCTTTAAAACTGTCTTTCAAAAATGATGGCAACATAAGATATTTCCACAATAAAGAGAACCTAAAGAAATTCATGACTACCAAACCACCACTCCACACTTTATCAAGAGAATTCTAGCCAGAGAAAATTTCAAAAGGTTCAATGAAAGAATATACCAGGTAGGGTGGTCAGTTCACCAGCAGAGCAAGAAAGAAAATCAACGATAGGAAAGTTCTTAATGATAGGCCTCAATCAAAGTGATTACCATCAGTGGTCTCAATTCTCTAACCCAAGCACTTGGCCCAGAAGAATGGATGAAGAAACACAATTTTGGGGGCTAGGGAGATAGCTCCATGGCACCAGTGCCGCCTGGCAAGTGTAAGGTCATAAGTTTGAACTCCAGTCCTCAAAAAAAAAAAAGAAACACAATTTTAAAATATGCTGTATAGAAGCTCCAGGGTTGCAATCAATTAGCGCACTGCACTTATATAAAATATCCTGTAGAAAAGAAATGCATTTAATCCAAAAGGAAGCCATAGAAGAAAAATAAAAAGGATGAAAAACCACATCCATGCAAGCAGCACCTGAAAACAAGCCTGAACAGCCAGCCTGTTTTCAGACAAAGCAAACTTCAAACTCATCAGAAGAGGTAAACATGATTAATATGTATTGGTTAATTTAACATTCGATAAGAAAAAAAAAATATATATATACATATACATATATATATATATATATATATATATATATATATATCAGACAAAAGCACACTCAAATACATGAAACAAGTAAAATAAAGATTAGATCAATGTAAATACAACTATAGTGGATAGGGCTCAATAAATCATTGTCAGAAATAGATAAATTAGATAAGAAATAAAAAAATGAATACAGAGCTGAAGAAAAGTCTTGAATAAATGAGTTTGGTATATGTATACAGAATTTTCTACCCAAAATCACAAAATATAATTCTCAATGGCACATGGAACTTCCTCCAATAATAGACCACACACTAGGCAATAAAATATACTTCCTTAGTGAAAAAGAATTTAAATTAGCAAAGTGAAACTAGAACTCAATTGAAAAAGCAACCACACAAATTAATGCATTGATATTAAACAAGGTGCTCTTAAATAATGAGTAGATCACAGAAGAAATCAAAAGGAAAATAAGTTAGTTTTAGTAATTAAACGATAATGCCAATACAACGTAACAAAACATATGGATCACAAAATTGTGGTCTTAAGAGGGAAGTTTCTAGATGTAAATGCCAGCATCAAAAACAGAGCAAACAGAAATAAATACCTAATAATGCTCCTCTACCTCCTAGCAAAATAAGAACAATCCAAATCTAAGGTCAGCACTAAAAAGGAAATTATAAAGATCAGGTCTGAAATAGAGTCTACAAAAAAATACAATCAACAAATCAAATTCCTGTTTCTTCTAATAAATAAACAAAATAGAAAAATCCTTCACCAAACTTACCAAAATAAAAAAGACAAATTAATGCAATAAGAAATGTAAAGAGTGAAATTACAAGACAGTCCCAAAATTCAGATTACTAAGCAACTATTTTGCAGATCTGCAAGTCAACAAATTGGAGAATTCAGAAGAAATAGATTAATTTGTAAATATATGTGGAAGATCAGAGAAGAACTGAAGCCTATCTGATTTCCTCTTCTAGTACAAAGAAAAAAAATAATCAGGTCGTATCCTTAGGCAGTACACAGAGATGAATGATGACACAGTGCAGCTGGAAAAGTCAACACAGCTGAGACCCATTTGTTTAACTGGACTTATAAGGTAATAGGAGGCAGATGGATCTTGTGCAATACTAATTTCTTGTATCCATGTCTAAGGGAATGAAAGCAAGATGAGTCAGATGCTTGGGTCCTCTACCCACTAGAAGCAAGAGCCTCCTGGATGCCTACATGGTAAACTAACTCTGTCTGCTAGTCTTTCATCTTTATTTGACTCTGGATCAGGGACCAAACTAGTAGGACTAGGATGAGCCCCTACATAAACATCTGAATCACCAAACCTGAACCAAGAAGACATAAATGATCCAGTAACAGGTAATAAAGGTGCAGCAGTAACAAAAACACTACCAAGAGGATCCCAGGTCATGATTGATTCAGTGTTCAATTCTACAAAAATGTAAAGGACTATATCACACCAATACTTCACAAACTCCAAAAGTCTACATGGGAGGAGCAATTATCTCTTTATTAAAAAATGGTAGAGGGAAAAATGATCTATCTACATGCAACAGATTGAACACAGACAGGCACATGTATCTTTCCATACACCAAACTAAAACCAAAATAGATGAAAGGTCTAATTGTTCAAACAGAAACAATCTGCTGAAAGATAAAGCAGGTAAAGTTTTTGAAGGTATATAGGTAGGCATTACATTGTGAAAAGAATTGCAGTGGTTCGAGGAACACTGCCAACAATCAACAAATGGGCCCCTAGCTTCTGCACAGCAAAGGAAATAGCCAATAGATTTGAAGAGATAAGCTACGGAATGAAGAAAAATATTGCTAGCTATTCATCAGACAGAATGCTAAGATCTAGAATACTTAAGAGCACAAAAGACTGGACACTGCAAAGTAAAAGATTTAATCAAAAGGTGAAAAACTAGGATAAACAGATATTTCTTGGAAGTAAAATTAACAATACGCTCATTAAAATTTTCAACCCATTTGGCCACCAGAGACAAGCAAATCAGCACAAAAGTGGGATTCCTTCCATTCTAGAAAGAATTGGAGTCATTAGAAAACTAATAATCAATGCTGTGGGGCTATAGCAAAGGGCATGTATTTACAAAGTTAATGAGAATTAAACTGGTACAAATTCTGTGGAAATCTATATGGAGTTTCCTAAAAAGATAATTTAAAAAATTGCATTTGACCCAAGTATTCCCATTCTCAGTATCTTCCTAAGGAAATTAATTATATCCTACTACAGTGATACATGCATATCCATGTGTACAGCAGAATAACTCAGAATGACTCACTAGTAAGTGATCTATATATCCATTTACACATGAATTTTTTAAAATGGAGTATTTACAGAGGGCAGATTACTATTGCACCATAAAGAATGATAATCTTGAATCATTTGCAGAAAATGGTTGCACTTTGAGATCATAAAATTAAGTGAAATAAATCAGAGACAGAAGAGTTTAAATACTACATGGTTTCTCTTACATGAAAAACTCAGAACATGAAGAACAAAGTAAAATATGGCAGGAAATAGGGAGCTAGATTTTGTTTAAAGGAAAGGGAACAAAGGATGGAGAGAGGGAAATGGCTTAGGAAAGGGATGAAAAAGAATTAAGATGAGTTATATACATATGCCAACTTGCTACAAGTAATTCAAGCATCATGTGTTGTAAACATACACTAATAACACTTAAGAGCTTAGAGTAAAGGATATCTTGGTTTACAACCAAATGTAACTCTTAAAATATACTGTTACATAAAGTTCTGCTGCCTTAGAAACTAATTTCATTTTTTTTTATTTTTTTAAAATGTTTTATTAATGACTATTAACAAAAAATAGATTTTATTCTGGCACTTTTTACATGCTTTATTGGTCAGATATAATTATAAGCATGACTGCACTCCTAGTAAAAACTTGTTTACAGTTTAAGAGAATTACTCAGCTGTTCTACAGGCACAAACACAATGACACAATAATGTGGTGAAAAAAAATCATCTTAGTTCACAGGGGCTGGGAAATGGAGCTGGAGACAAACATTAAGAGCAAAGGGCCAAGAATCATACATAGTTGCTAACATCACACCACTGTAACAAACCCAGAAATAACCAGAACTAAGCTTTGCTAATTGTGTCAGCAATCAAGCTGACACAACTATGATTAATCTTCACACATTCATACATCATGCATTGACGCTTTTCATTTCCCATTGGCCCCTTTTCCCTGCTCTCCTTTCTGCCCCTCACTCCTGTCCTCATTTCTAATAAATCTTATATTTAAAAACTCTTTTCAATAAACCTATTTTTACAATGTTTAGGTGTGTACAAGAATGTGTAGACCATACAGAGAGATCTGACATGTATATATAGTATAGTGACACAGTATACTTTGACCAACCAAAATTAATGGATTATTATCAATATTCTACAGGCTATTCAGATTCCATTATTTTTCAATTGATGCTTTACTTTCTGTTCCAGGATTCCAGCAAAAATAATACAGGACATATCAACATGTCTTTGTGGTCTTCTCCAACGGTGAGTGTTCCTCAGACTGTTTTGATTTTATATAGCAGCTAGGGAATGCGCTCAGTGGTAGAGCACATGCCCTGGATTCAATACTTGGAAACACACACACACACACACACACACACACACACACTAATAGCTACGCTCTTTTGTCACAATGTTCATTTTTATCTTTAATAGATAAAGATATCTACTAAATGACATTTCAAATTTGCATAAATTATAATTCAATGCTTCATGCTACAAAGTTCTGTGGATTTGCAGGAGACTATGTCTTCTATATGCTAATAAATTATGAAACAAAAGGTTTCATTTGAATAATTCTCCATCCATTTTCCAGATACTCATATAAATGGAAAGAAACTGCAAAAGCCCTCTAAGACTAGTCTCTGTGTTTATCAATTTACCATTAAAATTCATAAACAATTTCATAACTGATACTTAATTCATTTTTATCACTGAAGAGCACTCCATTGTTTTACTGTTCCAACCTCTTGCTTGTATGGAAGAATTTTTTTAATTGTTCTAATTTTTACTCATTAAAAATATGCATTATCTATGAAATTCCAGTACACACTTTTAAGTAGACATATGCTTTCATACCAGTTATGTAAATATGGTAGATCATTAAGGTTGTCAGAGGTAATTTTCTATCTCCAAGATTGTCTTTGAAAATATTTTTACTATATCTGAAGAGCTACTGATAAGGGCAGCCTTAAAAATGTACATAAAATATGAGATTCAGTGCCTGATTTTATTCATGTATCTATTTTTGTGACAGGGCATCACTAGGTAGTACAGTTGGCTTGAACTCACATATGTAGTTCGGACTGGCCTCAAAGTTGCAGAAATCATCCTGCTTCACCCTCCAAATGCTGAGATTATAGACATGAACCACTAGGTCCAGAAAATACCTGACATTTAAGCGATAGTTGCTTGACCCATTGATACCATTATGTCAATTTAAAGTAAAATAATTATAAATAAATTTTATTTTAAAATAATGGTTAACCAATCATAGAACTGATTTACATTAGATCTGTGCATTTTTTATTTTAGCAAGAATATGAGTCTAATGTCTTTATTCTTAACTAAATAAATTTTAGTTTGACATATAAAATTACATATACTTATGGTATGCAATTACACTATTTTGAAACATGTACACATAGTGGATGGGTTAAATGACACAAAGTAACATTTTTTATTATTACTACCTATTTCATTATATTTCAAAGAAACCACCTCCTCATTCACTAAAACACAACAAAACACTATTTATTAAAATTATTTAAAAGTAACAGCATTCTTTCAGAAGAGACAATTCTATTTTGGTGTATATGGACAGTGTTACTTGTAACATTTTTTTTTTTTTTTTTTTTTGTGGGACTGGGGTTCAAACTCACGACCTTGCACTTGCCAGGCAGGCACTTATACCACAGAGCTGTCTCCCCAGCCCACTTGTAACATTTTTAACAGCACTTGACTTCAATTTTGCTATCATCACAGACTGTGTAACAGCCAAAGTAAGCAGAAATACTCAATGATATCACAACTTTTTCTAATATTAAAATTATATACTTTGATGAGATTGCCAAAATTACACATGACCCGAAGTCAAAAGCAAAATTAAATTACCAAAAATATTGTCTTATCTTTGAATAATTCAAATAAATGCATGCTATAAGATAACAAAGAAAAGTTTTTATGAAAGGTTTCTCCTTTACTAATAGTTTATAATGTTGAAGTCTTTCTCTTTCACTATTTATTTGTTATATAAGATATGTACATTATTGGTGACTATATTCGCTGGGAAAAGCTGAAGGGCTTTTATTTTAATAAATTTCCCCTAGTTCTGCAGTTTACTAAGATGGAAGGCAGCAGTGAGGCTAAAATTTTGGCAATGCGGATGGAATGTGCTCAGCAGGAAGCAGTCAAGAGCCATTGCATTTATTATTTAATAGAACTCTGATTTTGATTTTTAGGCTCTAGCCTCCTTCTTAATATTTCTGTTCACATCTTTCCTAAGAATTTCACTCGATCTTTGGAACAACTATTTTTTTCTTATTTCTTTTTTTGAAAACTACTATTGAAGGGAATTATATTGTCCATGGAGCAATACTGTCCATACATCTATGGTTTCATTTTTGTTTTCTGTTTCATTTCTGAACTGTAAGTTTGATAAATGAATACGAAGTTACTTATCATAACAATGATGGAGAAATCAAATTGCCAAATAAAATGATATTGCTGAAAGCTTATGTCTCAGAATAAGTTGGAAAAAGATCTAAAATATATAAGAAGGGCTGGGAAGATGGCTTAGTAGAATAAGCACTTCCCTGGCACGTGTAAGGGGGCCTTGAGTTGAATCCCTGGCTCTGCCAAAAAAAAAAAAAAAAAAAAAAAATATATATATATATATATATATATATATATATATATATATATATACACACACACACATATATATATTCACAATTAGATGAATAGTGGTATTATAATGAATTTTAAGCTAATCAGAAAAGGTATGTGCATCTGAAAATGACATATTTGCCTTAGACTCAGAAACAGCATCAAAATCCAAATGCCACATATATAAAAATATGAGAGACTGAGGCCTCTAAAAGTCTTTAGGAAATTAGTTTAGAGAAATTAGGTGCCTTTAGGGTAAGAAGTACTTTGAATTTTTATGCCATCAGCTAAGTAAGTGTGTATAATACCGACAAGGTCATTAAAAATTTTCGTTAAGAGTTGGTACTTGCAGTGGATTTCCAACTGGAGGTCAACTTATCACACCCAGCTGAACTAAAGTAGCATGACGCTGGATACAGGAGCCAACTGCTACAGCGCTGCTGGGATGGTGCTTAGAGAAGCTGTTGGAGTTGTTTAAAACTGCTCATTCCCTTGGGCTGCTGTGCTGCAGGACTTTGTCATGCTGGTTTCCTGATGAACTTTGGAGGAGCTTTGGTTCTCATCTCGAGCTTTACTTCCTGGCTCCAGAGGGGAAGATGCTGCACTGCTCAGCCTCTGGGAGAAGCTTGTCACATTGGCTTTCCTGATAGCAACTCGGCTTTCCTCATCACTGGAAGAGCTTGGGCCCTCTCCGTCGCTGAGGACAGCAGCGGTACTCTGGGGGAGCTCTGGTGATTCCCTTGACCATTGCATCTAGTTCAGATCCCTCAGCCTGCTGGCACAGGCCCTTCGCCCCGCTGGCCTAGACTTCCTAGCTTCTACCGCTGACCTTTGGACCTTTCCAGCACACATCCATGGAGAGCACCTAGATCTAACTTTGTTTTGGGCTCTAGGCCTCCAGCTCGACTTGTGGGAGGCATTGCTATGAGCTCTAGGTGTTTAGCTCAACTCATGCAGGATATTAGGATATAGCCCCTCAGCTGGAGTCTTTAGTGTTTATATGTGTGGATAGATTTCCTGCACTTCTTGTATGTGATTCTTGGGTGATTCATTACAAAATACCATTATAAAATGCGTCCTGTGTTATATTGTTCCCTTGCAAGAATGCCAAACCATGACAGTAGTCTTTTGCTAACATTGACTTGATTCACTGAAACATCATTCAAATTGCCTAGAGGCAATTTAAGAAACTACTAATTAAACACATAATTTAATAAAAGTCTTACAAATCTGTGGAAGCTTGATGGCTCCCATCAGAGTATTTAGAAATCATGGAACACTATCAAATCTAAACCCATCTTATAGGTATAGCAATTGCTTATTAATGAACCTACAGAGCCCAAAAGCACAGAAAAATGACCCTGGTGGTAATGGCAATGATGTGTATAATGACTTTAGCTGAGTGGCTTTTAGAGAAGATAAACACACTAGGAAATCTGTTTTAAAATGTTCCAAGGAGACATTTTGGTTTACTGAACACAGAATTTAATTGTATAGGATTTTTGGAAATTAGTGTTTATAAAGACAAAATGGACAGTTATGACCAGACCTTCACTGGCACAAGATTTCCACAGGGGTAATGTTTATTGCTAATAGAATTTAATTCCTCGTGTTTTGAAAGCTATTACATGCGAAGTTGCTTTACAAAAAATGTGGATTCAGAGCCTTTTTTACATTCCTTCTAAAGTTGATGTTAAGTGTAATTAGCATCAAGTAATCATAGCTGATGTCTTTAAACTAAAAACAAAAAAATTAATTAAATTGGATTTAAGCTTTCACCTAGAGGGAAAAGGTATTCCCAAGAAGAACATTCTACAAATTTAAATAAGGCATTGTTAAAAAAAAAAAAAAAAAAAAGCCCACGCTGATATATCTTGTCATAGCACCAAAGCAAATCTCTGCATTTATTCTTCTGTCAAATTCTTTGTTGTTTTACAATGTGTACTCATATTGACTCATTTCTATAGGTATGTTTGGATTTTCAGTTATAGGAAGAAATATTAATAATGAATGTATAAGTATCCAACTTTAAAGAAGAAACAGTTTTAGTTCAGAGATCACTGAGAACATTTTTTTGTTTTGCTTTGTTGTTTAGGGTCTCACTACACAGCTCTGACTCCTAGTGATCTTCCTGTTTCTCTGCCTCCCAAGTGCTGGGCTTACAGGCATGCACCACCATGCCCAGATTCTATTGCCAGCTCAGTGCACCCGAGAGCAGGCCAGCGTGACAGGCAGGGCCAGGAATTGAACCAGACCCCTGCGTTTCCTAAGTAAGAGCTTAGTCCTCAGAGCTATATATCTGGCCCTCATTGAGAATATTTTGCATTTTCCAAGTTCTTCAAAAGTCTAGACCAAAATAAAAAAAAAAAAACATTGAACATAAATGTCAGTAAAGTATGCAGAAGAAGACAAACATAAATGCTACAGAAAGTAAAAAGTAGAATCAGAAATTGTCCAGAAACTTTGAAAACAATTGCAAAAGAAAAGATAACTAAGCTTTTAAATATGAACAAATTTTTAAGGGGAAGAACTTGGTGAGAACTGAGTAGAGGAAAAGTTGATTCAGAATGTTGGCCCAAGAAATTTTCGTTAAGTCTGTGGGAAATCTGAGTAAATGTTTTGGATCAGGTTTTTCCCTGTATGGCATGGATAGCAGGTTTTAAATCTACAATATATTTCATCCTTAAATATTAGATGTCCTTCGTAGGGGGCAAGCAAGATAGCTCAGTGGATTAAAGCACCTGCCTAGGCAAATGCAGGGCCCACAGTTCAATCCCCAACACCACAGGTTACACCAGACCTGACCACAGGCCAGGCTAAGCCAGCCACAGAGTCCCCTTCCCCTCATAGTGATGCACATCTGTAATCCCAGCACTGGGGAGTTTGAAAGCAGGAGGATCACTATGAGTCTGAGCTGCATAGCGACACCCTGTAACAGCTAAATACATTTTTTAAAAGTAAATGAATAAAAAGATATCCTGAGCAAGCTTGAATTAGAAAGTTTAGACTGAAGCTGAGAATATCTCTGGAGCAAACAGCAGGAATTCTGTCTATTGACAGAAGTATTAATAGATGAACAAGTTTGCTCTTGAAGGTAAGGCATCTTCATGTCTTTCACACCCAGGTTCCTTGTAAAACAAGCCTTGAGACAAGAATTAAAAGCAGCTAAAGGGGACATTATGCCAGGTGAAATAAGCCAAGTACAGGAAGATAAATATTTCATGATCTTATACATGGAAGCTAAAATAACAACAGAATTCACAGAAGCAGAAAATTTCTACAATTCTTCATGGTTCTCAAAGACTAAACAGTGTCAGAGATGGGGAAATATTAGGAAATATTGCACAATATTAGGTTCAAATTTTGTGTTATACAGGAGGAGTAATTTTTTTCTAGACTGATTGCATAACAGCGACTACAATTAATTAATAATAATATACATTTCTAAATGAATGTTAAATGAATAAATTTTAAATAGTTTTCATTATGCACCAATACAAAAAGTAAATAAAATAAAACAGCTTGAAAATATAACAGGGCAGCCTTTCGGCCAGAACCGCCATCTTCCAGTAATTTGTCAAAATGACTAACATAAAGGGCAAGAAAGAGGAGGGGAACCCGTTATATGTTCTCCAGGCCCTTTAGAATACATGGGGTGGTTCCTTTGGCCACACACATGCGAATCTACAAAAAGAGTGACATTGTAGACATCAAGGGAATGGGTACTGTGCAAACAGGAATGCCTCACAAAGGTTACCATGGCAAAACAGGAAGAGTCTACAATGTTACCCAGAACGCTGTTGGCATTGTTGTAAACAAGCAAGTTAAGGGCAAGATACTTGCCAAGGGGATTAATGTACGTATTGAGCATATTAAACATTCAAAAAGTCATGATAGCTCCCTGAAACCTGTCAAGGAAAATGATCAGAAATAGAAAGAAGCCAAAGAGAAAGGTACTTGGGTTCAACTGAAGCGCCGGCCTGCCCCTACCAGAGAAGCGCACTTTGTGAGGACCAATTGGAAGGAACCTGAGTTGTTGGAACCTATTCCCTATGAATTCATGGCATAAACTGGGATGTAGTTCTGCCATTCACCACCTAATTGGCAGCTTAAGTGTTCTAGGTCCTGTATAAAAATAAAATTGCCCAGTGTTGTAAGGGTGATTTTCTTAATTGAAGAGGTATGTGGTGCCTTCTTACCTCAAACATATTTCAGCAGATTTTCACTGTACTGAGTAATTGTGTCTGGTCTTTACTCTTCAGTGTTTTCTTACTGAAAAGTATTGCTGAGGTATTGTGCAGGTGTATACCCAAATATTTATAAAATATTTATATTGGCTTGAAGATCTTGTAAACCACCATTGGGAAAAGATGTATCCAAATAAATGGAAGTCACTTCAGAAACAAATGTAAGTCCATTTCAGTTAAATAAATTGTTTAACGCATCAAAAAATATATATATCATATATATATCGTATATATATATATATGATATATATATATGATATATATATGATATATATAACAGGGCAGGACCTTCAGATAGCTCAGTGGACTAAAGCGCAGGCATACTCAGGGCCCAGGGTTGAATCCCCAGCATGCCATGCGGTTCGGCCCCTAGACTCACTGGGACAGAGTGTGGTGGCATATGCCTGCAATCCCAGCTCTTGGGAGGCTGAAAGCAGGAGGATCACTATGAGTCTGATCTGTGCAGTGGGACCTTGAATTAAATAAAAGGTATAACAGGGGCTTGGGAAGATAGCTCTGTGGACTAAGTACCTGCCTGGAAAGCTCAAGGTCCCAAAATTGACCCCTGGTACTGCATGCTGTGCCAGCCCAGAACCTCAGGCATGCCATGCTAACCCCCAAACTGGATGCGGTGGCACATGCCTGTAATCCCAGTGCTGGGGAGGCTGACATAGGAGGACCACTAGGAGGCCAAGCTGCATAATGAAGCCCTGTATCACCAACAACAACAAAGTATAACAGATGAGTGCTGAGGAGTTAGCTCAGAGGCATCTGTGCATGGATGGCTCACACAAGGCTCTGGGTTTCAATCGCCAGCACACACACACACACACACACACACACACACACAAAAAGTATACCAGAAATAAGCCAGTAAAACTGTTGGAAAGGAAATATAACATGCTACAGTGCCTCTCCAGTTACTTCATCACTACATGCCTAGTTTACCCATATGAATCAAATTCTCTTCACATGTAAAGATAAAATATCTTATGGCCACACCCAGCTGCAAAGACAAGAGTAACTTAAATACAACAGTAAATCACAGAAAAGGAAGAAATAAGAGGGAAAGTGGATCAGTTTGTAGCCCCTCTCATAGAATGAGACTACAAGGAGAATCTAGTTACTTGAATCTCCCCCATCTGAAAGAACATCATAATAGATCGCGAGATACAAAATCTAACGGAAAGGCTGCATACATAGTTGATTTGAATCCATTAACCTCTGGGGATCAAATGGTTAGAGACCATGTGAACACCCAACAGACAAAATTAAATCAACAGCTTCACCAAGATTTAATAAACAACAAGTGTTTAAGTCTGAATTTCAGCCAAAAGTGCACCACATATTTGCAGACTTTATTAAACATATCACATAATTAAAAAGAACATGGCCATGTTTCTTTTCCTAACTACTAGTTATCAGACAGCTAAAATTAAAAGTCTCATGTTCCAATTTGTATAAAATATGCATATCTGTCAAAGACTCTCTTTGAGTATAAAGTTTCACATAGAAATGAAGATGCAGGAGGGTGTCCATAAAGTGTGAGGAACTACCAAGATTCCAGAAATTGTTCATGTCTCATAATTGTGACGGCACTCACTTAAATTAAATGTAAATACTAAGTTTCAGTTGATTTGTGTTAATTTGAGTGTGCAAGTCTATTTTATAGGATACACAAAACACAGACACTATTGTAAATATAAATTCTCTACATTTGATTTGAATATGTTGCAACAAGTTTTTTTTTGTTTTGTTTTTCTTCTTTGTTTGTTTGTTTCTGAATTTTAGAACAGGATCTACAGGGTTTCACTTTGTAAATTGGACTTACAGTGATTCTTCTGTTTTCAGCCTCCCAAGTTCTGGCATTATAGGGCGGGCCACCACACCCAGTCTCAGTTGCTGTCTCAGCACGCCCCCCTGGGCAGGGCCAGCATGGCACAGGGATGGAACCACTGCCACTGTGTTCTGCCTAAACAAGCACTTTGGTCAGCTGAGCTGTGAGGCTGGCACTTGGAACAAGTTTTAAAACAATAGAAAAGCATCCTTGCTAGCAGTAGTCCTTAACTCAGTCTGAACTGTGGTAATGTATAATAACTGAAGAACTGTTCAAATGTGAATTTCATTGCTGAAAATAAACTAATATGAATACTGAAGGAAAGGAAGAACTAATTGATAACTTAGATGAAATTTTATAAAGATAGATTCAGTTACTTAGTTAGTTAGATAGTTAGTTAGTTAGTTAGTTACTTCGTTACTGCAAGGTCTCACTACGCAGCTCAGACTGGAAGTGACCCTCATAAGTTCTGCCTCCCTAGTGCTGAGATTACGGCACCATGCCCAGACTCCATGGCTAGCTCAGCATGCCAGGTGACAGGGCCAGCATGGCATGAAGATTTATGTCTGTAAATTTTTTTTATTTTTATATTTACTATATATGATTATTTGTTATGAAATGTCAAAAACTGCTTTTTCTTTTCAATGTTGAGATTTAACATTGTTAATTTTTGTACCATATAGTGTGTGCTAATATAAAGATAGCCACATAAGTCTCCATGTATTTAAAGTCAAATGCATATTAATCCTAAAATTTGCAAAAGGAAGTAAATAATTACCATATCATACTACTATACTTCAGTAAGATGTCAAAATTAAAATTGAGTAAGTGCATTTTTTTATGTACAATAAAAAGAAAAAGAGAGGTTTTTCATGAAAAGGAAGCCTGAAAAGTAAAAAAGAAACATAAGATAAGTACTTATAGGTAAAATTACTAGATAATACTTTTATAACTAGAATGTGTATAACTACCAAAGGGTTGACTGTCAATTCAGAATCACATGAATGAGAGCTCTTAGTTGGTATGAGGTTTCAATAATGTTAAGAATAAGAAAACCAAGAGCTTCAACAAGGTACAGGGATATCAGAAACAATTTACGTTCTTTATGCAGTCCAGAATAGATGTGACCTCTAAAGAAGTTTGTAGATGTGCTTGAACACTGTAACACATTTCCATTTTATACACCCTGGAGTGGCCCATCTCAAGAGATATTCTCGAGGATATATGCCTCATAGAACAGCAGACCAGGAGCCTTAGCCCTAAGAGCATGTCAGAGATGGCATACCTTTATTGTAGTAAAGGTATTTCCTGGTAAGCAAACTTTACAAGGAGATCCCTTTATCAAAGATAAGTGACTGAGTGTGTTTGGAGTTATTTCTGCATATTTTAATCTATTCCATTGACCCACAGATCTGTTTTTCTGAGGGTTGGTTGGATTTTTTTGTTTTGTTTTATTTTGGTTTTGTTTTTGTTTTTACTGGTATCATGCCCTTTTTATCACAGTAGCTCTGTAGTATAATTATAAATCAGAGATTGTGATGCTCTCTGCCTTGCCCCTGTAGCCTAAAATTATTTCTGCTAGTCTTGGTCTCTTGAGGTTCCAAATAAATTTTAGGTATGTTTTCTCTAAAACTGTGAGGCATACTAATGGAATTTTGATTAGGATTACATTAAATCCATATAGCATCTTTTTATGTATTTGGTACAGGGTCTCACTACACAGTTTGGACTCATACTGATCATCCTGTTTGCAGCCTCCTAAGAGCTAGGATTACAGGCATGGGCCACCATGCCCAGTCTCAGTGCTCTCTCAGCATGCTCCAGTGGCAGGGATAGCACAGCAGGTGGTGCCAAGGATCAAATCCCAGTCCCTGTGCTCTGCCTAACCAGGCATTTTAGTCCATTGAACTATCTGGTTAGCCCCATATAGCAATTTTGGAGTGTGGCTATTTTCACTATGTTGATTCTACCCACCCTAAAGCAAGGGCTGTCTTTCCATTTTCTGATATCCTCTGTGATCCTCTTTTTCAGAATTCTGTAGTTGTCAATGTAGAGATCTTTTACTTCCTTCGTTAGATTAATTCATATGTATTTCATTTTTCTGTTACTATTATGAAAGGTGTTGTTGCTCTAATTTCTCTCCCTGAGTTTATTTGTGTACAGGTATTTCATATGCTGTATATCAACATTATGTATGTATAAATGTACTGAGCAATTAATGAAAAAATCAAAATTGTTCATTCAAAAAATATTATGCAAATAAAAACATCTAAGAATGTATATTAACATATTAACTTTAATTTGGAGTATATATTTTGGCAATTAGCATATTTCATTTTTTAAAAATAACAGAACTATTTTTATTGAGAACAAAAAAAATTCTGCTAAGCTAAAGATTTTTAAAAATTGACAAATATTTAGAACAAGTCCTGTGCCTTCTTGTTTTATTTCCTAGTTACATTTTTCTGATGGTGGTAGTGAATGGAATTCAGGTCAGCTGGTTTAATCTCCTCCTCCTGAAATGCACAAGAAAATGTGAGCCAAGAATTCAAGGACCTTACTGGACTGTGTAAGAATTTCACAGAATAGGATTCTAAATCTGTAGATCCATGTACACTAGATTAAACAATCGTATCTACCAAGTATATGAAAATGAGAGTGATTCTTTTTCCATGCCAATAATCTATAAAGAATAAAGTTATAAAAGAGCAAGTAGTTCTACATGTTTTAATATGTAAAACCAGGAGCTAGATCAAATAAGCTAAACGTGTTACTCTCCTCGAATACTGCCTTCTTAAACTATAAAACCAGAATCCAGAGGTAGCTGTTTTTTTGGACATCTAAGAAGAAAACATAAGCAAATACATCAGGGAAAAACCTGATTAATGCTTTATCTCTGTATAGAAAGTGCATATGTTGCACCTTAATAAATAAAATTGCTATCATTATGTTTCTTGCTTGTCTTCAAGAATAGCTGTAGTCCATGCTGGGAATGCATAGTGTGAGACAAAAATGTGGCGGCCTAGCGAGCTGGACACTCTTCCACTCCCCACCCAGAAGTGGAATTCCTTCAGTGCTTTAGCTCGTTTGGCTGTGTGGTCACGAAGTGCATAACTCAATGTAGACTGCCTCTCAAGGTCTCTCTTCTGCTATCCAAGATATTATCTAACTTAGATAATATCTGAAATTGAAAATATTACAATAAATCCTAGGCTGCTGTGCCCCATTTCTCTCTCTGTGTAAGTAATCAATTCACTGCATATAATGTGCATAAAAGAATGTTGCCAAATCTGAATCCCAAAAGTTGATAATCAGTACTTCATAGCAATGTTTAGAAAGCAGAGAATATATTTCAGAGGGAAAGAAGAAAATCTGAATAAGCGTATTATTTTATTTTAGGATTCTAATAAGGATATAAGCATAAAGATATATGATTTCAGTGTTAATATAATTTTTTCACTAGCTTCTATTTAGGAAGCAGAAATCTGGAAGGAACACCACTCCAGTAGTCACAAAACAAAGTCTAACGTCCCGTACAGTCTAAAGAAAGCATCACTGCCAAGAAGATTCACAAATGTAAGGCAAAATTTAGGTAGCATACAAATTTATAATAGCAATTCAGGAAAAATTATCATGTCTGCATCCTGTGCTCTAAATAACTACTCTGAAGACAACAACATACGTTATATCAACTATTGGGAATGTACTACAAATGTGTTTTGAAACTGTTGCATTGTTATTTCTTACTAAAAGTAATTTAAAATAGTAAAATATACTGTTTTTTGGGTTTTGTTGTTTATTTTGGTACCAGGAATCAAACTCAGGACCTCACATTTATTTTGTTTTTAAGGTAAGATCTCACTATGTAGTTTAAGCTGGTCTCAAACTCACTCTGTAGCAAGGTTAGCCTCACACTTGAGGTGATCTGTCTTCCTCAGTCTCCCAAGTGTCAAGATTACAGACATGCACCACTGCACTCAGCCTGTAAATTACTTAAAATTGAGTGGGGAATGACATAAGAACATAGAAATCCTGGAGCAAAGCCATAAAGAATTAACCTACATTTCAGCTGATGATATGCTGATTAGCCTAACAGTCATTCCACAGTACAAGCATGCATGTATTAAAACATCACATTATACTTATCTATATAAAATTGTTCCTTGTCAAAAAATAAGTAAAAAATTTAAAAAATCAAAGTCTAATAAAGAGGAATAAACCATAAAAAAAAAACAAGGAATGTTCATAACAACCTAGGAAACTAGTGAAAGCTTCTTACTACACATGAAACATTAGGAAAGATAGGGACCAACCCCTGCAGGATGAATGCATGACCACTAAACTTCCCCTGTATCTTTCCTTGAGAAGAAAAGCCTTAAACTATAGGACCAGTAAACCTTGCCACATTCGTTGCATGGATGATATCATTAAAACTGAAGAAGAAAAATAGATGGAATTTCTAGCTACAGGGGCCAGACAAGAGCATATCCTCTCCTACTGGCAAAAGTGACAATAACTGAAAGGACCCAGGTCCCAAAAGTAAAGATGGAAGCTTGTTAGTCAGGTGTTATGGTTTCAATATAAACTCACTCAGCGACCTATGTGTGTTAAGGCTTAGTACCCAATGAAGCACCACTGAGAGGCTCACAAGGGCTCTGACCTTGTACAGAATGGAATACTGCGAGGCGGTAGAAACTGAAGGAGGGCAATTCCAATTCCTTTTATGTGGAACATCCTCTCATACTGCAGCCTTACCAAAAAAGGAGAGCTGCTACATGAAAAACTAAAAAGAGTTACGCTTACACGCTTAAAGTTTTGATGATACACACAAAAAATATTGGAAATTTTAACATAGCATCTAAAAACTAGGTGTTAGGAGCTGCTGAACCTGGAAATTAGTCATCTGGTGGGGGGGATAGGTTGACACCTCATTACCTAAAGCAGTCCAGCTACCTCAGTCTTGAGAAAAACATCCTCCTGGACACTGTGTGCTATTAGTCACCAGGTAACCTTGTGTCTTGGAATTTTGTAAAGTTGTAAATATAGGCCCTTACTATTTTGCAGAAGGATCTTGCCTATTAGGCTTGTTCCACCCCCTGACCCCAGCTATTATCTATTGTCTTATGTTCTCAATTCTCTCCCCATTTTCTCCCAGGGCCAACTGAAATCCCTACATTTGGTGCCAGCCACAGGGACCCCAGTAAGGAGATACTTATAGGTAAGGGGGCATTTCCCAGAATGTTGCCAGCAACAGGGTGGGGAAACCTATTGGTCAATAGTTAGCACTAGTGTTATATTAACAATATCAAGTGAAAAACATGAGGCATGGAAGCCTACTCACCTGAAAACATATAACAAAAATTAGTTTAAAGAAACATGTTTGTGAAAATAAAAAAAAAGTTATATTGAGTTAAAAATGGGACAGACGGAGTCTCAAGAATATAGATGTGATGTATATTGGCGAATATAAAAATGTTTGTTGTTTTCTTGCTTCCTTTATTTACTTTACTTTCTAAGACTACCATAAAAGACATAGTGTAGAGTACTGGTTTAAAATCATCTCCCAAACGGGACAAGGTGGGTAGGGCAAAGGTACCGCAGATGGAGTTTAGACCCTCTAGGTTTCAAGTAGTAACATGCTGCTGATGGGAGGGACACAAACTGGGTTCAGGAAGAGCCCCATGCTGTGGTCCTAGACTAACCCAGCTGGGATTTCCCAGCTGCTTACACATCTGTGCACCAAGGCCAGCCCCAGATGTTGACACAAGCCCCAAACTACAGGGCGCTGCTCCTGGTGGTAAGAGGTTCATAACTAGGGCACACCATGGCCTTGCATTGGTATTCACATTGCTGTGGTGGAAAACAGAAAAACAAGAGCAAAAGAGCAGGAGCGGCAGAAACGATGGCTACAGAGAGTGAGTTTATCTCTCTGTCTCTTTTACGTTACATTCAGGCCAGCCACCCCAGGATGGGTGTAACCTCACACCTATAATCCCAGCAGTACTCAGAACCATAAACCCAGCCTTGGACTATGAATTAATCACAAACTGTAGAACTGTTCCTCAGTGACTACATGAGGCTTTGGAAGGACAAATTCACAAACCATAGCCCATGATGAATAGGGTTTATCTGTTTTATATTTTGGTGATTTCCTGTGAAAAAGAATGTTTTCTAAAATATTTTACATAACATTTTTACTAAAATATTTTAGAAATCACCATTACTTTGGCTTTTTTTTGTCACTGCATGTTTTTTAATCAATGTACAGACAAATGTCCATTAACTGAATAAGGACTGTATGCTTCCACCGGTGAAACTAGAAGTGACTTTATTAATCCCCTCATCAGTTTTCCTAATTTTTCTCACTTAGCCTCAATTTTCATTCATGAATAAAGCTTAACTCGTCATGAATCAATGATACAAACATGAAATGATTTCTTAAATATTTAACTACAATAATGGCATGAGCATTATCTTGTCAAAGTAACAGACTCAATAGCAAAATAATGTCAACCACAGATATATTATGCATACAACTATAATGGACATAGCAGGTGGCTATCAAACTTCAAAGCTTACAAATTAATAGGAAAATTAGAAAGCAGAAGTGATTTTATAAAAATTATGCATTAAATGTTGTAAAAAGTCATAATATTCAATTTTACAGCATATTTTAACATGGAATTTTTCGTTTGATATCAAGAAACTAAAATTTGGTGAAATTATTAATGTTGA
>PVJA010037938.1:0-20074 GCA_004027025.1 Myocastor coypus
ACCCTGGAGCTGCCCTGAGCCCTGGAGGTTCCCCACACACCCTGGAGCTGCCCTGAGCCCTGGAGGTTCCCCACACACCCCGGAGCTGCCCTGCACCCTGGAGGTTCCCCACGCACCCCGGAGCTGCCCTGAGCCCTGGAGGTTCCCCATGCACCCCAGGGCTGCCCTGAGCCCTGGAGGTTCCCCACTCACCCCAGAGCTGCCCTGCACCCTGGAGGTTCCCCATGCACCCCGGGGCTGCCCTGAGCCCTGGAGGTTCCCCACGCACCCTGGAGCTTCCCTGAGCCTTGGAGGTTCCCGACGCACCCTGGAGCTGCCCTGCACCCTGGAGCTTCACCAAACACCCCGAGGCTGCCCTGAACCCTGAAGGTTCCCCATGCAGCCCAAGGACACTCTGCACCCTGGCAGCTACTCGTTGCACTCCCCTTATTCTCTGCACCCTAAATAAGCTTGTTTCACAGGAAAGTAGTTGCCCCCACAGCCACAAACACACTCCACTCCAACTTCTCCCCAGACCCTCATTCCTCCAGCTGTTCTTCAAAGAAGCAGGGAGGTGGAGACTCGCAGTGGTGCGGGCCTGACTATGGGCATCTGCCTCTGCTGGTCCAGACACTGCTCCACCTGGTGGAAACATGCTTCAGGGGGTCCGAGGGTACGTCCATACAAAACAAGTTCACAAAGGGCAGACTGAGAACCTCAATCACAGTCAAGGCTAAGCCCAGGATTCCACCTGGTCTCCAGCTTCCTCTCCAGGGTGATGGTCACCAGCACACTTCCTTCTGGCTTTCCATTGTTGAGTGATTGTGGGTATAAGTTGTTGTGGGTTTTTTTGTTTGTTTGCTTTGTCTTTTGAGATAGGGTCTTGCTATGCATTTCAGGCTGGCCTTGAGCTTACTTCTGTGAGCCCAGTTGCAGATGTAAGTTATACCCCTGCCAGTTACCCTATTACTGAGATTTTATGATTTGGTATAAACATTCATTTCAATTCTCAATCTACATTAAGAAGCTACCCCAAAATCAGTAGGCTACAGCACACGTGGCCATGTAATCCCGAGGCAGCCCAAGTGCACTGATGGTACCTAAGGGACACAATTAATCAAGAAGTTACCCACTGAGCCTAGATGGGTCTTACTCAGCAAATGGACTTTAATTTTTACATTTATTTAACTTATTCAACACATTCACTTTTTTTTCAGTACCAGGGATTGAACTTGGGACCCTGCACTTGCTGGGCAGGTGCTTATGCCCCTGAGCTATCGCCCCAGCCCTAGCATATTCACTCTGCTTTTTTTGTTTTCATGTTTAAGCCAAAATCATCATGGATCTCATTCCCCACTGTCTCTGCCATGGATCGGCTTAGCCCATCTGTTCCGCATTTCTCTAGTCTATACCAAGATTTTCCATTATGAAATGTTAGTGACTTGGCCCCACAGCCAAGCCAGGGTCTTGCTTTTTAACAGGCAGCCGAAGAGGCCACTGCTCAGCCTCACCTAGGGCACTGGCTGTCCAGAAGGAGTAGGGATCTCTGAGGAGGACAGAACCATGCAGGGGCAGGGAAGTGTCTCTGTGAAGAGCCACCAACCCGAGGGCCCTGTGGGTCCTGACCTCTTACTTGCGGTGTCCCTGCTGCAGACCGTCAGGTCTGTGTGTACTCTTCATCTCACAAGACTGAATTTCAGTTTCTGTGCAAGTCTGATTTCTGAAGAAGGGCTTAATTTGGAAATGTCTGCTTTTATGTATGCCCGGGGATGATGGGAAGTGACCCTCGCTAGCAAGTGTGTGGCGAGCAAGAGGGAGACGACATCGGACACAAAGCTGCAGCAGTGCCCAACTGAGGAGGCCAACTCCCCACTAATGGCCATGATGCCTGGCTCGCAAGGCCGCTGGGGATCTCATCTGCAGATTCCCACTGAGGTCCCAGACAGGAGTTTCTGTGACTCAGAGCAGCACAAAGCATCTACTCTCTTCTCAAGAGCAACCCAGGAGCAGAGCAGTATCAATGCAGCCACCTGTGCCTCCTGCCCCATGCCTCACCTGGCCAAGGAGTGACAGTGTGTGGCCGGGGGTTCAGGGTGCAGGTCAGCTCAAGGGAAGGGCAGCCTGAGAGAGCAAGTCTGCAAGGCTCAGTAGCCCCTTCCCAGACAGCCAGGCCACAGCACCCCGTCCCAGGTGGATCACTGGGTCACAGACAGAGAGTGCTACACGTTCATTCCTCGCATGTGATCCACTGAAGGGAAAGTTATAGTTTTCTTACCCTGGAACTGAGGGGAAGAAGTGGACTAATGGAAAATGCTAGAGTACCAAAGCACACAGTAGGTGCACGGCTTCTTGGGAGACTGCTGGCCTCAGGGGAACCCCTAGGAGAGCCGGGAAACAGCACGCCCAGCTTAGCTCGGCTTCCTTACTTGTAAAACAAGGTCAAGGAAAGGGCTTATTTCAGAAAGTCACTGCCAACACCTCCCATAGACTGTTTTAAAGAACCCCGGGCACTGATCTGTCCAGCTAAATTCTCCGGAGAACTCTGAAAACGCCACACAGAAGACTCTGGCGGTGCTGCAGTCCTGTGGGGTTGGCTGTCCACTTGCAATCACCGGAGCAGCGCCCGTCTTCAGGGTGGCTGAGTCAGCACGCTGCCTGACAGTGACAGGAAGTCTGACAATCACCACGATGTCATGGTATATGGGGGACTCACACAGCAATACCGGTGAGGTGGCCTGTGCTTACTGGGACACTGCAGTACCAGCAGTTTACTTCTTCACTTGCAGTTTTTTCTTGAGTTATTGAAATCTATTCAGAATTTATCTGTTGATAACTGGTCATTTTCGGATGTCACACATCTATGTCCCTGACTGACAGTGACAGACTTCACTGCCTGAGTGGCCACTGCTACCCACACATACACAGGAGAGAGGTCGCCGAGCCAGCAGAGGGGGTGTGGCACCCAGCACACCTACCTCCCTGGCCCTGCTGGCAGCCTTTCCTCCGGAGGATGTCTTCTACAGAACTCTCAAACACCAGGTGGATGTTCTGCAGCAAACCCTGTGAAAATACACAAACAGGAGCATCTGAGGCAAAGATAAGAGACACTTTCAATGCAGAAGCAAAGCTTTTCCTACCCTATGCTGTCTGCTCTAGTTGACAACTGGCCACTTGGCAATCTTGTCATCCCTTTTCTGTCTCTGTTACTTTGGAAACTTGGCTTTTAGACAAGTCACAAAATAATATAACTTTCATGTGAAAATGTGCTTGCCATAAGAAAACACTCCGCAGAGAAGAGCAGAAGAGGCCCAGGGGACACTGTGGATGAGGTCATCTGACCTAATTCACAGACGGACGTCCCAGGCCTTCTGTGCTCAGCCCTTGGCCCTGCGGGGCCCTTTCCTGTAGGTGGGACCTCAGAAGTGCCCAGGATGGGCTGTGGGTCTGAGGCAGCACTCAGACACACTGGACAGCTGTGGGAGCCTGGGAACCATGAGAGAGGCGTCTGCTATCAGGCCACGTGTCTGAAGGCCCTTCCCTCACATAACACGGGCCTGCCTGGCGGAAACCACTGTATGGGTGCCCCCGGATGTACAACAGAATTCCATCTAAATACACCCACTGTGTGTAAAACCATCACCAGCTGAAAGTATTTAGCACTCCTAACCTACAGAACACTTGCCAAGGACGAGGGAGCCTGACACCCGGCCCGGCCCCCTGTGGCCTCTGCCTACCCCGCTTCATGAGATGCTTAGACTGCACAGCATTTGACCTAGAGAGATGAAGCTTCCAATTCTTCAGGACGGTGTCTCCCGAAGGCACGTCACACCCCACAGACTCAGGGCTGGAGGCGGAGGACATGGTGCAGACACGGCAGCAGGTCCCAGCTGTGCGCTGGTGTGGGGTGACCCCAGGGACGCAGAACTGCGCTCTCATTTATCACGGCTCCAGCGTACCAGACTCTAACTAGCTCTCCCTAGTTTTGTTTCCCAAGAAATGACCTAGGGTGTACTTGGTCTCAATCAAACAATCCTGGGGCTGCCAGAAGCCCGCAGCAGACTGACATCTGGGTCTTGAGCTGACCTCAGCCCCAGCCGCTAACTACCAGGGGAGGGAGACGCAATGGAGGCGCTGCTTCCCACTGTGTGGATGGGGTGTGCCCCAAGTGTGCATGCAGGTGCGGCTGTGTGTGCACATCTGTGCTTCTGAGTGCCCGTGGGCATGTACAGGTGTTTCTGTGTGTGACAGCCCATGGGTGCACGGCTCTGCCTGGTGTTTGTGTGCACCAACACTTGTGCAAGCACATGAAAATGCAAGATGTGTGGTGTGTGCAAATGTGTCTGTCTGTGAGAGATGTGTAGGTGTATGCAAGTGTATACAAGTGTGTGCCCACGTGTAATGTGTAAAGGTGTGTGTGCGTGTGCATGCGCGCACTGTGCCTGCTTCCAAGGTGGGACTCCATCTAACACAACTCAGAAACTGTAATGAGGCTGTGCTGTCCTGGTGGCTCCCTCACGGGCCAGCCACCCCTCCTCCCGCCGCCACTCCTTGCTGCCATCCGGAGCACGCACCCTGAAGTGGCTCTCTCGGGTAGCTCCTTTAGCCACATACATCCTGCTCCTGTCTGCCTCCAGCTGGTCATAGAAGGGTTCATCCAGCGAGAAGCTGTCCATGAGGTCGCAGCCCACGTGCAGGCTATAGGTCTCGCCGGCCACCTGCACGGTGATGTTCTTCCACTGGGAGTCAGCCAGGCCCACGTCCTCGAGGGACACCACATGCGGAGTACCCTCCGTCCAATAGGTGAGGTCCAGGGTGTCAGCTGGGCCATTGGAGACGATCTCAAACTGCCTCTGCGAGGTGCCCGGACCCTCCAGCGCCAGCAGCGTGCCGCGGGACCTGGGGTCCTGCTTCAGCTGGGCAGTGAGAAAGAAGCCGTCCTGGCGCCTCATGGCCTCGACGATCCTGTCCAACTCAGCTGCATTCACCGGGGGAATGTAGTCAAACCTCACAAAACGGTACGCGGGGCCCCCGGGGTCGGGTCCTCGGAACTGCTTGGCCCCGATGGTCTTCCGGTTTATGTTGCTGATGCTGAAAAGGTCAAAGACGGCATCCTCGCCCTGCTCACCGGCTGCCAAAGGAACCAAAGTGGGGTGATCACCAGTGGCTAGAACTCGGGTGACAAGCCACAGCGTTCTCAAACACGGAACTCTTAGGGTCTGCCAGGGCTGCCAGGGCCACGCCCAACGCAGCCGCTGCTCCGGAGGCGGGGGTGAGAGGGTCTCAGCAGCTGGCTCGCCCCTTCTGATGGGTAAGGAGCACGTGCCAGGGAGCGAGGAGCCAGCGTGCCCAGCCCTGCCGCCCACGTAGCCCGCAGGGCCTCCCACAGGAAGCGGCTCTGCGCTTCCCTGCTGACCCACTAGCCCAACCAAGGTCAGCCCCTCCCCAGGGCGCTGGGGTACACAGCCAGACTGCACCCTCACTGGGGAGGCCTTTCAGGACAGGACTGAAGGTGCTGGTGTTTCCTTGGTGACTTGGGTCCTGCACAAACTCTGTGAGCATCACAGTGACGTGGTGAGACGGGGTCTCGCATTTATATGCCATTGGTGCTAAGTTAGTGCACAGCTGGGAGGGGTGAGCAGATCTCACCAAAATCTTAAAAGTGTAAATGAGTCCAAATACTACACAGAGCAGACATTCTACAGAAGAATAACTTTTTCCAACTAACACCTGGCACATGAAAGCATAGTGCATCCCACTGTGGGCAGGAGTGTGGATTCTACCACTTTCCCTACTCACTGGAAATAATGAAAACTTTTGGCCACTGCTCTGAAAACAGCAATTCTATTTTTATAATTCAACCTAAGGATACAATGAAAAATGCTAGTGATGATTTATTCACAATGGCATTCTTGGTGTCTTCACTTATACTAACAAAAAGAAGGCAATGTTCCACAGAAAACTAGCCTGGGATTTGTCTGCCATGGAGTACTATCCAGTCAGGAAAAGTCATGATGCGTGAAAATGTCTAAGATAGATAATTTAAGCAGCTAGCAAGCAGGAGCAAAAGGAGGTATTGTGCTGTTATCAGCAGTGGGTGTGGGGATGCGGAGCTTTACGCAGTAAGATTCCTTTCTTGCTGAGAATGCATTACTCCTTATGCCAAAATTTCCCAAAAATATATCATACCATGCCATATGACTCAAAGTTAATTCCTCACCCACCCAGGTGCTGCTTGGCTGCCGCCAGGAGCCTGTCACACTCACCAAGAGCGCCTGCACACGCACACAAAGCCAGTAGCGTCAGCCCCCGGAGCATGGTGCCTCCTGCCTCACCACCTGGGAAAAGAGCAGCCTCGTCAGTGGGGAGCACCCCGGGGCCTGGCGCCCACGCGGTCATTTGCAGTTGCCTACACAGATCAGAAACTCAGGAACCCGCGGGAGCTGGCGAGTTCTTTGCAGAGCAGATTTTCCTACCGACAGCTCCTAATCCCTGAATCAGCATTCCTGGACACGCGAGACAGGCCCAATGTTTGGTCTTCCTGGTGACCTGGGAGTAACTGTGTTTGCTGTTCTACCCATTCTGCAGCTGAGCAAGTGGAGGCCAGGAAGGGTGCCGCTTGCTGGAGTAACTGCTTATGAGCTATGTAGCCAGGGCTGGGGTCCAAGAAGCTTCAATTCAGGAAAACATCCAGGCTGGTGTAATACCCTATGAAGGCATCTTGTGTAAATATCCGGGGGGGGGGGGGCAGTGACGCATAACTTCATTAAGCAGAATCAATATTAACTAAATATAAAAGTTAGGAATAAACCAGGCCAGCGCATCATTTTTATGGAAAACAGAAGACTTGACTTAGCAACAGTGCTCGCCTGCTTGCCTGCTTTCCTGCAGGCCTGTTTTTCCGTTCTTAGGGATTCTACTTTGGCACAGTTCAGCAGACACAGGACCAGAAGTCAGGAGGCCTGGACCCGCGCCCAGCGCGCTGTTAACTCCTTGCGGTCTCGGGAGCTGCGGGACCCGTGGGGGCCGCGCTGCCGGCTTTGGGCAGCGCAGATGCACTAATTCCTCCTCGGTTCAGAGTATCAGCTCGTTGGTTTTTCTCTGTGCCGGGAGATCCAGGGAGTCTCCCTCCCCGGAACACCGGGCAGGCTGGATACAGAGAAAGACTCCTGACTCCCGGCCCCTGGGCCAAGGGGTGCCTGATGGGCCCCGGGTCACAACCCTGGCCAGCGTCACCCAACTTGCGCGGGAGGCAGCGAGGTGGAACACAAGCTCCACACAGCCCAGCGGCCGTAGGCAGAGTAGCACCCCCACGGCAACCTACTTCAGCTCTCTGCCTCAGTTTCCTCATCTGCAGATGAAGAGATAGAACGTAGGTGTTCAAAATACCTGCCCAGCGGGGCCGCTCTGAGCGGTGCCCCCGTGAGCGCACGTCACCAGGTGCTGCTGCCCGCAGGGAGCCCAGGGCACCCAGCACGAGCTTCCTGCCTTCTCCCCCAAGGCGCCGGGCAACAGAAAGCCGCCTCCACTGCCTATTTATGAAGGACTCCTAGCGGATCAGGCAGCAGAACGGAGAGAGCTGATGCCACGCACCGGGGCGCACGTGCCGCCTGCCTCAGTGCCCACCCCACCCCACCGCAGGGCACATCGCCCACCAGGCCCAGGAGCCACGCGCGTCCTCTGCCCTAGCGGGGCACCGTGGCCGGCTCTGCACAGAGCTTCTCCAGAGACGCCCACTCCGCGCCTCGGGGTGCGCAGCGTCAGGCTGAGGCGCAAACCGAGGCTTTGGACAAAGGCAAACTGTCCCCCTGTCTCCAGTGAGGCTGGTTCTTAAGACAGCACGGGTGACACAAAGAGTCAGAGGTCTGCCTTTGTCACAGGGCAGTCCCTTCTCATCTTAGACACGCGGTGACACCCAGAGGTGCCAGGCCAGGTGTGGCACCATGCCCAGAGGGCACGCTTTCCTGCCCCAACCTTTCTCCCTGACCTATTCCCTCACAGGGCCGGTGGTTATACTTTCCTGGGGCTTTCTGAAGCCTTTGGGCAACAGAACATAGTTGATGTTTGTGAAGAATCTTAAAATTCTTTTTCTGTGAGCAAAGTGGAAAATGACTTCGCTGAGAGGTATTTGTGTAGCCCCATGAAGAGCCGTGTGATTAACCGCACTCCGGGGCCCCAGGCCTGAGCTCAGCCTCCTGGGTCAGGGACCAGAGCGGTCCCTAGGTCCCTAGCACTGTGCACACTGCCAGCACCCTTTTCATGTGCAAATTATGCCTCACACTTAAGAGCAACCCCGTCCCTGGCAGCGCGGTGCTTCCCACAGCCTCGCTGTAAGTTACTAACAGCAAGCCCGAGCCAACACTTTTCCAGCCGTTCATCGTGTTTACAGTTGAATTTGCTAGGATCCCTAAACATTCTCACACTCTCAGAGGACTGTTTGTAATTCCTTTCTCATGGTCCTTCCTCAGTAACAGACTTCATGTGGAAACTTTGTATTCTGAAGCTGAAATCGTCAGAGTTCGCCCAGGCTCCATGCAACAGGTACAGCAGCCCAGTGCAAGGCGCAGAGCCAGCGTGAGGGCGCAGCTTGGCCATGGCAAGCTGAGTATCCGGGACTCGCGCTCTACGTGAAAGCGCAGGGTGAGCAAGTCTAGGCTTTCTGGGGTGTGAGACCACACCACCCTTGTGAAGTAAGAAGCTATGCTGCACTTTTTCCTTCTGCCCACCTTTAAACCAAGAGCCTCTCCAGAAAGTTACAGCCCCCTGAAATGACTCAGGAAATGGGAAAGTGTGCCTTACCTGTCTCCAAAGCTGGGTGAGATCTGCGTGCAGTGTTCCAAGTCGGGCCAGAGATTCAGGACTGCCCGAGGTCTTTGCACGCTGTCTGGTAGCAATGACTCCGGCTGCAGGCAGCAGCTCACGCCTTTATATGCTCTTTCCGGGAGTAGCCCTGTCAATCAGACCCTTGAGGACGCACGTTTAATTCATTCCTTCGAAAGAATGACATAACTCCTCCTTCTGATTGAACCATTTGCTCCGAGTACCTGCAGCTGGAGTCCAAGTCCAGCCCCTCTGTGCTGGACTCCGCCCTCCTCTGTGTCCACCCAGGGCCTCCAGACAGGGGACTGGGAGGGACCAGACGCAGAGGGGAACCCAGGGACTCACTTTTCCTGTCTTTTCTCAGCAAATAAAATGCTATAAATAAAACTAGCAAGTTTGGCTCTGCTAAAACTTCCACTTTACTTAAGACAAAAAAAAGAGAGAGAGAGAGAGAGAAAGCTCTATATTTTTAATATGTTTCATATTACTCAGTGTGAAAGCAGTCTTTCTAAAGTAAGCAAGTAATAACAGATAAGCACAAAAAAAGACCAGTAGAGGTGAAAGACTGCCATAGCGAAGTTATTATACACAAAGGTTAATTTTATCATGTGCAAAAAATCTAAAGAAGCCAACAAGTTTTTTATTCTGGGCAGTTAGAAACTGAGTCAATACTGCCTGTTCGAGAGCTGACGTTAATCTCTAGCTGCCCCTCTGCCCAGACAGGACCCCGCAAGAATCATTCTGCCCCTGTCTGTCCACACCCTGGTCCCTGTGGGACCCGTGTCCCAGTGGCTAGAAGGACCCACAGTCAGAGGAGGAAGGAAGCTCAGGTAGAGGAGGCTGCTGTGCAGGAGGCCAGGGGCTGCGGAGACTTGAACACAGAGATATCTCCAGCCTCCTGCCACAGCCATGGCCACCCCCAGGTCAGCATGCCACAGACAGGGAATGGATGTCATGGTGAGAGGGCGGCATGTGCGGGAGGGGCATTTCCTGGGGTAGATGACAGACAAGGAGGAGGCTCAGCAGCCCCCGAGTCCCTTTGCCAGCTTTGTGGGCATGGAAAGCCTGGGCACTTGGTCCTGGCAGACCCGTCCTAGTGGGGGTGTCTTCCCTGAAGAATGTGAATGAGAAAGTTCTGCAAGGGAGCTCTCTGTGCCTCTGTGCTCATCCAGGCTGAGGACCCATGCAGGACCCTGCGCCCAGCTCGTGCCAACTGTCCTCTGTGTCCCCAGCATACCTGGCTGGAAGGACTCATGTAGCTGCCCAGAGCCCAGCAAAAGTCAGGGAAGGCTCCACAGAGACCGCCCACACTGATGCCCTGTGGTATTCTGGGAGCTTCCTGGTGGCAGAGATGCAGACGCCCATGCATGGTGCATGCAGGAGCAGGAGTGCCTAGTGCAGAGGGCACTGGGGAAGCCGGCACCAAGGCCCTGGTCATGCCATGTCCCCACTGTGGACACACCATGTCATCAGAGGAAGGATACAGGACTGTGACGGCAAAACCGCAGAGCCAGTGGTGGCCATGGAAAATGGGCCGCCGGGTTCTCCTGCAGCACAGAATGCCACGGGGGCCAGGCAGCAGGGAAGGCCATGCAGGGGGAGGAAAGGAGGAGCCGTGCAGGCTCTGGCCAGATTTCACCCCTTGGAATGACATGTCCAGCAGGACCAGCGACTGGGAACCTCCCAGACAGGGGCTTTTCAGGTGGTGTTGAGTAGGCAGGGCCCTCCCGGAGGAGACGACCACCTCTCAGGTCCTTCTCTGAGCAGGACATCGGGAGCAGGCCAGAGAGAGCCCCTGCCATGCAGCCAGGGGGGTCCTGGCGCCGTGTAACTGGACCCCAGTGTCAGTAGCAGCACTGAGACACTCAGGAGGTGGACATGGGTCTCCCAGGACAGTAGACGGAGCACAGCCCTGACTGCAAACTTCTGGCTCCAGAACTGTGGGCCGGAAGGCGCGCATCACTTACCACCTCCTGCTTTGTGATACTTGCTGTGGCCATGTGGAGAAACACATCTTACCTGGACAGGAAATTCCAGATGCTGCTTAAAGCTGGCCAGGTTGCCCTGTCCGCCCCAGCACAAGGATCCGCAGCAGTGGCACCGTCCCTGACTGGTGTTGCTCAAATGCAGCCCTGAGAGGTGAAGCAGGGCAGTGTGCAACTGGAGAGGAGGCTGGGGAGACCCCACAGGACCTGGCACCCGGCTGGCTGTGAGCACTCCTAGCGGGGCCTGACCTCACACTGACACAGGGCAGGGTGTGGAGAAGAGACCTGCCAGGCCGTGGGGACAGCCAGTCAGGCGCCCACACCACTGCACAGCCAGAGCCATGGCACTTGATGGCATCGACTGCGCCAGACCGGTGAGTGACTCCAGACCTAGAAACCAAGATCCGCAGCAAGAGGATCGGGAAAGGCAGGGGTAAGGGTGAGCAGCTGGGGCACACAGCAAGGCAAGTGCTGGGAGCGACTGGTCCCCGAAGGGCAGCAGGCAGCATGGGACACCCAAGGAAGAGGGGATGCCCGCAGGCAGGTGGAGATGCCAGGTAGATTTCCCACAAGACATTGGTCTCACATCAGAGAAAGTGCTTGGGGGCTGGCCTGGTGACTGGGTGGGCTCCGTCCTGACCGTCTGCCCTGGGGAAGGAGCCAGCTTGGACCTGCAGGTGCTCAGGAAGGACAGGACCTGTCCAGCTCGCACTGGAACCTGCAGTCAAGCCAGATGGCTGAGACAGGCAGCCGATGCCCATGGGGAGACCCGGCCTGGCTCCATGCCCAGGACTCCACCAGCCATCGTCTGTGGGCAGGAGGAGCCACGGCAAGCTGCTCCAGAAGGAAGGGGCAGAGGGCACAGAGCTCAGATGAGGGCCTGACACTTCCAAGCCCAGGCTCTGAACCTGTGACAGGGAGGGGCTTGAGGGTCCATTTCTGGCACCACTCTGGACCAGCAGAGCCAATGGAGGAGGGATGTGTCTGGACTCAGAAAGGCACGCATGCGTGTGGGTCGGTGGCCAGTGGGCACAGAGGAAGGCGCAGTCCCAATTGCCTGAGTGCAGGGGTCCTCACCCACAAGCAGCAAGAGGGCCCTGGTGAGGGACAAAGGGGCTCCCAGGTTCAAGGGCATCTGCCTTGGCAGTGAGAGAATAGCCCTGTCTCCACAGAGTGTCGTGGGTGGTGGGCATGTGCCTTCTGCCCTGCCCTGTGGTACTGTGCCTCCAGGGCTTAGCAAAGGTCCTCTGAGTCCAGGGAAAGGTGTGCAGGAATGTGGGGACCATGAGAGGACAGGCTGAGTGGGAGCAGGGAGGAGCCTGCACTCCTGGAGCCCTGGGATCAGGACCTGGGCTCAGTGTCTGTCCACACAAGCTCCAGCCCGTGGCTCCCCCAGCGCTGGACCACCACCATCTGTTGGCCACAGACTTCTGGGTCTGGAGATCAGAAATCAGAGCCAAAGAGTCTGTCACACAGAGCAGGACAGACTCTTCCTGTGGGCTCAGATGCAGAGCCCAGCAGACCCAGAGCTGCCCAGGTGGCACCTCAGCCTCCCTCAGAACCAGCCAAGCGGAGCCTGCATTCTCAAGTGCCCACAGCACGGACGTGCAGGCATGTGCAGGACTGAGAAAGCCTTGGCCATCAGTGCAGGGCCACGGAATGCCAGGGCCACAGAGACGACGCCACTGATGTCCAGGCCACAGACCTACAGGTCCCTTGTGCCATCTGAATGCTACAGGCTGGGTGGGAATAGGGGCCTGAGAAGTGGCTTGGGGTGCCCTTGCCATCCATCACTGGCCATGCCAGGGCTCGGGGCATGAAGCAGACACGAGCTGCAACACGGCAGGGACGCATTTGGGTCCCGCCTGTCGCCACAGCCAACATCACAGAATGGTGTCCACTCTGAATTATGTGCAGACCTCGAAAAGTGTCACCTGATCAGAACCTTGCCCCAACCTTAATTAACCAAAAAGAATGGACAAGCAGATTTACACATGAATAATCAGAATGACGGCCTACACCTTCCACATGACCCACCAGTGCGAGTTTCCACGGGGAGTTTGGGGGACACCGGAAGGTGGGCAGCTATGTTCCAAGGGAGGGGCTGGTCTTACGGCAAGGGACAAGGCCACCCTCCTGTGCCAATTGCACTTCTGGGGACAGCCCGAGGGCCTGGCATGCTGAGAGCAGGCACAACGCACCCAGAAGCTGCCGAGAAGCGAAGTCACAACCGCAGACATCTGTTTCCTCTTAGCCGGTGCTGGGTGAGTGAGTAAGCTCCGGGTCTCTCTGCCGCCTCTGGGTGAGAGTTACGGGAATTGGCTCTGTCCTGACCAGGGATAGAGGACAGCAGCCTGGCGCTCTCATGGGTGTCGGGGGCTGGTAACACGAGAACAACCCCTCCCCCAAGGAAGCTGATAGGGGCGAAAGCCAGGCACACAGAGTGTGGGGTTGCCCCCGCCAAGCTCCTGCTGGGCTGCAGAAGTTGGTGCCAGCCTGAAGGGTGAGCTGGGAGCCCTGGACAGCTGAGCCTGGGAGCCAGGCCTTCGCTTTCCCCACACTATGGACCTGGCAAAACCTCTCCTGAGAGAAGACAGAGGCGGAATTTGTTTTGGACGTGCTCTCTCCAGCCTCCTACGTGCCCCCAAGCCAGGCTGCCCCAGAGTGCAGGATCCACAGGGTTTCTGCAGCATTGGTCCCTGTGGTTCTCGACTCTCCAGCAGCTCAGCGCTGTGCCTGCGTCAGAGTCCTCAGATATCGCAGGAGCTCAGGGTGCAGACTCAGCAGAGGTGGCCGTGACTCTGAGCCAGGGCTTGTGGCAGGTGCCAGTCGTGGTTCCCAGCACAGTGTCAGGGTCAGCAAATGCAGCAGCGTACTTGGGCTGTGGGCTTGCTTCCTTTCCAAGCCCGCTGCAGGGCCAGCGAGAGAGCCAAGCTGGTTGCTCACCTCACTCACCAGCACTTGCCTGGTGGGAACCTCAGAGGGTGAAGGGGCAGCCAGGTAAACAGAGGCAGGACCCAAAGCTCAGGCAGAGCCCTTTTCCTGGCTGGTGCCACCCAACCAGACCTTGTCCGCTGGGCCCCAGCCCCAGCCTCCAACACTCCCTCGACCAGATGGCCTATTTGCCCTTAGAATCTCGGACCCGGCCTCTGAGCCAAGATAGGCATACCTGGGAATAGCAACTGCAGACCCTGAGTTCGAGACTGCCCCACACAGATCCTCAGATAACTAGGGTCCTGAAGACCCGCTCGAGCCATGGCTCCCATGGTCCTTGCGCTCCCCAAACCGCTGGCCTCCTTTCCGTCAGCCCATCCTTTTCCCTTCTGCACCCCCTTCCACACACAGAACCCTTGTCCCATGTGTGTGCAAACTCCTCTAGGAACCACCACTTCCCCCAAAGCGCCTCTCTGTACTAACTACTACCTTGGGACTGGCCTGGCCTCTCCTCCTGACTGGCTGTTTCCCCACCAGGCCAGGATGTTGTGACCTTCTGATCAGGGAAGAAGCACAGGGTAGACTCAGGAGCTCTCAGAAACCCAGCCCCGGCGTTCAGAGAAACAGAGTGAATAGAAATGGGACCCAGCTTCCTGTGAGGAGGCCAGGGGCCCAGCGTGGGGTCCTGCAGCATGGGCCAAGGATCTGGGGAGCACCCACTCCCAGCAGGAGGAGGGTGGCGTGGGCCTGGACTCCGTCGACACCATTTGTGGAATGCCTACCGTGTCCCAGCCCTGCTGCTGACCATGAAGACACTAGCCCTGGGCCGCCGGGGATGTGTATGGTGAGTACCATCACCAACATAGAAATAAGGGTGACAGCGCTGAGTCCCTGACGCAGGAGGCAGCAGTGAAGCTGTCCTGATGCGCCACAGCACTCGCCATAGCCCTACCTGCTTCCTCTGCTTCTCTGGTGTTGCCAGAGTGCTCCTGGCAATTCTCAAGAGGTCTTATGCAGAATGTGTCACAGAAAACGTCACGGGCTGAAATGCTGAGGCCAAGAAGGAATGTTAAAGAGTGTCTACAAGGTACCTATATGAGTCCCCAGATACAAGAGACCCATGATACTCCTCACCCATGTGCCCGGGGCAGGAAGTGAGGAAACACTTCCTAATGCCCAATGGACAGAAGTGCCCAAGGAGGCAGAGCTCGGTGCCCCGCTGCTCTGCCAAGCTGCCTGGGGAGTCTAGAGAGGAAAGGGTGAGAATCTGAAGGCTCGGAGGAAGCCCTGGCTTTGAAGCGGCAGGAGTCAGAAATCTAAGTCCAACACCTCAAGTTTGAGAATAAGCCTCTGCCAGTTGTCCAGACTTCATCTTGAGAGGAAGGAGACCAAGGGCCCTTAATTGCAGGGGTCCCCGACCCCTTGTTACATGCGGGTGCCCATCCAAGGCCTGCTGGGAAGCGGGCCACACTAGGACAGAAAAGCAAGCGAAGCTTCCTCCATATTCACAGCCACTCCACACCACTCACATCACCACCTCAGCTCCTCCTCCTGTCAGGTCAGAGGCAGCATTCAATTCTCATCAGGGGTGAATCCGCTGTGAGCTGTGCATGGGAGGAATCTAGGTTGTGCTCTCCTTTAGAGAATCTGAGGCCCAGTGATGGAAGAGCTGAGGTAGTGATGCTAGTGCTGAGGAGAGACTGCAAAAGCAAACATCAGCAGAAAGGGTTGACTGCACAGAGCCCCTAACAGATCAGGCTCTTATAGACTCATATCAAAACCCTATCAGTGAATGTCTGGGGGAAATTAGGCTGTATCTGGAGGCATATGTAAAGAGAAAAAAATCTGACATTTATTTTAATCTGCATGGGACCCACACAGTGTTCCATTTACTGCATTCATCTGTACCCCTTTCCCACTCTGAGCTCGGACCTTGGTCACAGTTTTCTTTAGCCCCCAAACCAACTTTAGTCAAAATCAGTAAAACAAAATCACTGGAGAGTTTGAAAATGTGGGAAGAGGGACTGGGAAGGTAGCTCAGTAGAATAAATGCTTGCCTGGCAAGCACAAGGGCCTAAGGTCAATCCCTGGTTCTGCAAAAGAAAGGAGAGAGAAAGAAAGAAAGAAAGAAAGAAAGAAAGAAAGAAAGAAAGAAAGAAAGAAAGAAAGAAAGAAAGAAAGAAAGTGAGGGAACACTCAAAGAGCAGAAGAGTCTTAATGCCAATGAAAGGAAACTGTACTTAAAAGAAAATGCCCAGAGTCCCACTTAAATTATTGGTTCATTGTAGCAGGTCATCCACATTCTCCAAGGCTGTGTGTTATAATATGGGCTGGTCCATTATCTACTGAAGATAGGAGATGCCAGATTGACTTGCCACATAAAAACCAAGCACCTTGCACTTAACGACAAGACTCGGGAGTATTTTTTAATTCATTTTAATGAGAAAAAAGATAAAATGGCAATGAAACAGTTTCAAAACGGATTAGCAGGATGGTTACAATAATTAATACATTACATATTGTTCTTTTCATAGTAGTTATTCAGAGGACAAGATGCAGGCTTGATATCTTGGCAAAACAATGTTAGTACACACCTTTCTTCTCACTGAACTAAGAGGAAGTAGCTGTGTGAGTCACTTTTCTCTCATTGCTGGGACAAATACCCGACACGCAAGCTTAGGGGAGGAAAGGTTTATTTAGCTCACAGTTACTAGAGGTTTCAAGACGCTGCCCCTGCTTTACAGGGTCTGGAGGAGAGGCTGGGGCACTGCTGGGTCCAGCATGACTTGCTCCATACCTCAGAGAAACTGCTAGAGAGGAAGAGGGGAAGAGCCTCTGACAGCAGTGCTGTCAGTTTAATGGTTGGTGACTCTCTTGGCCCCGCCCCCTCAAGCCCCGCCCCTGGAGCCACGTGCTTGACAGCCCCATGATTTACATGAGGATTTGGGGAACAACTAGATACAAAGCGCAATAGTAGTTGTATATCTATCATATATATATATATATATATATATATATATATATATATATATATGTGTGTGTGTGTGTGTGTGTGTGCCTGTATAAATATTTACACATACATTCTTTCACAATGAAACATAAGAGATCCTGTATTGTAGTATTCTGTAACTCAGTGGTGTCTCAACTTTTCTGTTCATGGAGAATGGCTCATAAACCGTGCCCACTGGTGACAAGTCCAACCTGCTCAGTGAGTGTAATAAGAGGGCAGGTGGTCTTCAGGATGAAGTCACTGCATTTAGAGCCATGCTGGAATGATGGGAGCTGTGAGTGAACACTGCGGTTTTAATAATCTGGGAGAATACGAGAATTGGAGCCTGCTCCTGAGAAAGAGCAGGGACACAAGCCAGCAGGCACGGCTCGTGGGAGCACCCTGCAGCTCCAGGAGGGCCGAGGGCTCAGTGAGCGCCGTCAGCATTCTGTTCCTATGATAAAACGCCTGGGAAATCAGCTTCAAGGAGGGGAATTTTCTTTTGGCTCCAGGTTTCTGAGAGCTTGGTCCATAGTCAGCCGGATCCAAGGCAGAAGAGTCCCCGCCCAAGTGTGGGGTGGATCAAAGCTGCTCATTTCACAGTGGCCGGGAAGCAGACAAGGCGCTGGCGTACGTGACTCAATCACCCGCCCAAGGCCTGTCAGCTGCCCTCAAGCCTCCAGTACACAGCCTTTCAAATCCAAGCTAGAGCGGATGCTGAGTTCAAGAGAGAAAAGCTCGAGTGGGCTTGTCTATGGGATCACAGGCATGTAGCCAGGTGGTCCCTGGAGCGGCTCGTAACTGAGAACCCACATCCTTCTCAGTGAGGAGAAACTCACACAGGGGAAGAGATCTAGGATGAAGCCACACCAGGTCCAGAAGATTCTTAGAGTTAAGAGCAGGTGGAATAAACACAGAGAAGGAGGAAAAAGACAACATATCAATGGACTGGAGCATTTTCAGGCCTGGTCCTGAGGCCAGGTTTTGGTAGAAGCATCTTTTTCCAGGATAGAAGGTTCCCATGTACCCCAAGTTCCCATGGGTGGCAGATGGGGGTGTGTGTCACCACATTACTTACAGGCCTTTGCTCATACCTCAAGAAGCAGGTCACAGGCACCAGCTCTGAACCAAGCAACCAACAGCAGTGACCCAGGGGACCTACCGGTTGTGGGCCTGAGACACCCATGTTTCCACAAGAGCTTCTTCATACACATACGCTCATGCTGTTTAACTCTGTGAGGTCTCTGATGATTTTGCCCTTCCGAAGCCTGGGAGATGCCATTTTTTTCCTACAGTATAAAGAAGAAATGGGGTATCCACAAAGCCCAGAGGTGAGTGTGGGGGTGGTCTGCTGGCTATCCAGGAAGAGGCTCTGATGATGTCACGCGTGAGAAGATGGCGGAGAAGGACCGTGGGCAGCACAGTGCTGCAGGCTCTGGCTTCAGTGCCAGCCTCGGCACAACCCTGCTCAGACTGTCCCGTCTCAGGAAGCATCCTGGTGCTGAGGCCACCGCTGCACGGGGACCTGGGAGAACGGCACATGGCCTTGAGGCTTACACAAGCAGATACATGTGACTGACATTTGCACAGTGTTCTTCTAATTAGGCAGGAATCTGCACATTCCTCTGGTCACAGCGCCCCGCTCCCTGCCTCATGCACCCTCTGTTTGCACCTTCTGATTGCCTGAGCCACTGTTTAGACTGAGAGGGCAGAGAAATTCCGGATCCCAGCCTGCGTGATGGATGTAAACACGATTCCCCAGATTGAGCAAGTGTAACCTCTTTGCAAAACCCAGCCACAGAGAAGGGCCTAGAAGAACCTCCTTTCTCCTCAATATCATTGCAAGCCAGTGATAAGGCTGAGCTTTGCCAGATGTCCCAACCGCATGACTCATAAGGTCTCAGGCCCTTTACTCTCAATCTGGAGCCTTTTAGAAAATGTTTGGCGAAGTGTGAGGATTAGTCAGGGCTCTCCAGAGAGCAGAACTGATGGTGGTGGTGGTGGTGATGATGATGATGATGAGGAGGAGGAGGAGGAGGAGGAGGAGGAGGAGGAGGATGACGACGACGACGATGATGATGATGATGAGGACGGTGATGGTGGTGGTGGTGGTGGTGATTGTGTGTGTGTGTGCATCTACGCAGGAAGAGACTTACAAAGAGTGGGACTGTATGATCAAGGAGGCTGCAGGATCCTGCCCTGCAAGCCCAGGAGAGCTGAGGGCTTTTCTGTCATCTGACATCCAGCACACCGGGTACCCGGGAAGAGCAGCATCTCAGTTCGTGCCTGAGCACACGAAGAGCTGACAGTCGAAGGCGGCCAGTGGAGGGGCTTCGGCTTCCTCAGGCCATAGACCCTTCAGGTCGGTTTGGCCTGGGTCATGGCCTGAGTCACACGAGGCCCACCGCACTGAGGAGAGCCAGCTGCCTCCTCAGCCCATAGATCAGATCCAAATCTTACTCTCATCAAAAGCTCCAGACTTAGCCAGAAAAATGTCCCAAAGAACATCTGGTTGTACAGTGGTCCCACAGAGCTTACACAGAACAAACCCAGACACCTTGCATGAGACAAGTGAAACGCCAAAATAGGGGAACGCACAGGGGCCCTCTGCTCAGAGGGGCTTCTCCGCACTCGAAGAGGGGCTGCGTCAGTCAGCTCACAGCTGCAGAGGGCTGATCCCGACCCTCTAGGAGCCAAAGGATCACAGCCAGCAGATGCCACAGACCCGCATGGGGTCTCTCCACTCGAGCCCTGGGCCCTGAAGGGGCTTCTTCGCTTGTCTTGTTATGGCTTCTACAGCTACTGAAAAATGGGAAAATAAAGTTTTCTCTGATCATAGTATTATGAATTATTTTATCGTATATATTTAGAAGTGAAAAGAACCCCAGGCCTCCCTAAGTTAGTGATTAGAACATCTAAAACTACTGACAAATCCCCTCAGGATTAAATTTGAGACCATAGACAGTACTTTGTAGAACTGTTGTTATTTGACCCTGGAAGATAAAAAAAAAAAAAAAAAAGAATGTTTAGTTATACAGGTCTTGCTTTGACTTGCCCTTGACCACCCAGCAAGAAAAAAAAAAAAAAATCCTTAATTCCAATGCATGGAATGCAGAGCTAGATTGGTGAGATGAGCTTTAGGAGGCTTAGATTCAATAGCCTCCAACATCACAAGCTTCACTGGTGGCACACTGCAATTGCAAAACCTTTGACTATGTATGTATCTGCTTCCTCTTAGTCCAAAGAGAAGTATATTCTTTCCTTTTTTTTTTTCTTTCTTCCTTTTTTCTATGCAACATCAATAGGGAGATGGGTCATGCCCACACACTGCACTCTATAGAATGAATGTGAGGACAATATGCAATATGTC